>PVJL010003593.1:97165-152957 GCA_004026885.1 Lyroderma lyra | reverse complement strand
GTCTTGGTAGGCTATAAGTTTCTAGAAACTTGTCCATTTCTTCTAGGTTGTTAAATTTTGTGGCATAATGTCCTTCATAATATTTTCTTATAATCCTTTGTATTTCTGTGGTATCAGTGGTAATTTCTCCCCTTTCATTTCTAATTTTGGATATTTGTGTCCTTTCCTTTCGTCCTTTGATTAGTCTCGCCAGGGGTTTCTCAATTTTGTTGACTTTCTCAAAGAACCAGCTCTTCATAATATTAATTTTTTCTATTGTCTTTCTGTTCTCTAATTGGTTTAGCTCTGCTTTAATTTTTATTATTTCTTTCCTTCTGCTGACTTTGGGTTTTGTCTGCTCTTCTTTTTCTAGTTCTTTAAGATGGGATGCTAAGATGTTTGCTTGTGATTTTTCATGTTTCTTAAGATAGGCCTGTAATGATATAAATTTCCCTCTTATTACCACTTTCTCTGTGTTCCAATAATTCTGATACATTGTATTTTCATTGTCATTAGTTTCTATATATTTTTTAATCTCATCTTTTATTTGTTCTTTTATCCAGTCCTTTTTTAATAAGCTGTTGTTTAATCTCCATGTATATGTGGTTTTTTCAGCTTTCCTTTTACAGTTGATCTCCAATTTCAAAGCTTTGTGGTCTGAGAATACACTTAGTATGATTTTGATCTTCTTGAATTTGCTGAGGCTACTTTTGTGTCCCAGCATATGGTCTGTTCTTGAGAATGTTCCATGCACACTAGAAAAGAAGGTGTAGTCTCTTTTTGCTGGATGAATTGTCCTTAAATGTCAATTATGTCCACTTGCTGTAATGTGTCATTTAGAGCTGTTGTTTCCTTATTTATTTTCTGTTTGGATGATCTGTCTATGGCTCTTAGCAGGGTGTTTAAGTCTCCCACTATGATTGTGTATTCATCAGTTTCTCGTTTCATGTCTGTTAGTAGTTTCTTTGTGTATTTTGGTGCATCCTGTTTGGGAGCATATATGTTGATTAGTGTAAAATCTTTGTCTTTTACTATCTTTTTTAACTTGAAGTTTATTTCATCAGATATTAGTGTGGCCACTCCTGCTTTTCTCTGGTTACCACTTGCTTGGAGTATTGTATCCCATCCTTTCACTCTGAGTTTGTGTTTGTCCTTACAGCTGAGGTGTGTTTCTTGGAGACAGCATATGGACGCATTCTGTTTTTTAATCCAGTCTACTACTCCGTGTCTTTTTATTGATGAGTTCAGTCCATTAACATTTAGAGTGATGATCGATATGTGAGGATTTCCTGTGACCATTACTTATTTCTTTCTTTGTTTTTGTTTGTTTGTTTGTTTGTTTGTTTTTGTTTCTTTCTTGTTGCCCCAACTTTGTTCCGTTTTTCCCGAAGTTTTGTTTCAGGCTGAAGAGCCTCCTTCAGTATTTCTTGGAGTGCTGGCCTCGTGCTGGCAAATTCCCTCAGCTTCTGTTTGTCTGAGAAAGTCTTTATTCCACCTTCATATCTGAAAGATAATTTTGTTGGATCATTTATTCTTGGCTGGAAATTTCTCTCTTTTAAATTTTTGAATATTGGATTCCACTCTCTCCTGGTTTGTAGAGTTTCTGCTGAGAAGTCTGATGCCAGCCTAATGGGTTTTCCTCTAAAGATTATAGTTCTTTTTTCCTGGCTGCCTTGAGAATTGTCTCTTTGTCTTTAGTTTTGGACATCTTTAGTACCATGTGACTTGGAGAAGATCTGTTGGGGTCCAGGTATCTGGGGGACCTGTTTTCTTCTTGAACTTGGGGTTCCAGATCTTTCCATAGGTTTGGAAAGTTCTCATCTATGATTTGTTTGAGTATGCTCTCTGTACATTGCTCTGCCCCCTCTTCTATTCCTATTATCCTGAAGTTGTTTTGTCTCATGGAGTCAGATAGTTCTTGCAGAGTTCTTTCAATCCTTTTGGTTGTATGTTCCCTCTCTTCCTCTTTCTGAGCTGTTTCCATGTTCTCATCTTCAATATCACTAATTCTTTCCTTCATCTGGTTGGTCCTGTTTCCTATGGCAGTTATTTCATTTATCACTTCTTTTATCGTATTATTTATTTCTCGTATTTCCGTCTCAATCTTTGTTATGTTTTGAATTTCTTTGTTAAATTGTTCTTTTTGTTCACAGAGTTCCTTTTTTATGTCGTTTATACCCTTTTTTATATTATTTATCTCAGGTATGGTATTCTGCCAATAGGTTTTCATTTCTCTCACAGCCTTTAGAATGGCTGCTTTAAATTCTCTGTCACTTAAATCAGAGCCTTCCAGGTCTAAGAGGTATCTACTGGGTAAATTTCATGTTTTTTCTGAGGAGTTTTAGTTTTTAAGGAATTCATCCTTTCCTCTGGGTTCGTCCTCTTTGACATGAGGGCTTTATGTTCAGTGCCCAGATTATTGCTTTTGTGTTGTCTTGCTGTAGGGCAGACACTAGGTGGCACTGGGGTCAAGTTTTGGGGGAGAGTGGGCTGTTTGTTTCTTGTTTCTGATCTCCTACTGCCTTTGGAGGCTATGCGCATATATCCTGGGGAGAGGCCAACAAAAGGCATTCCAAAGGGGCTCTGCCTTCTGCCCTTTGCTGGGGAAGCTCGTCTGAGGCTTGTTTCTGCTGGCTGGGGTGAATGCTATCAAATCAGTCTTTCTTCCTAGCCCTGATTCAGCATCTGGCAGTCTATGGGCTCACACTGCTTTCAGAACCCTGGGGTGCACGAGGAAGTGCGCGCTCCATAGTTCCAAAGCTGTGGGCCTGGCCTGAGATAGAAGGGTCGCCTTTGCAATGGGCTGGGAACAGGAACTGCAGCCCTGTGTAGGTCTCCAGGGGGCTTAGAGCTGGGGTGTCATCTTTGCAGTTCAGAGTCCTCACTCAGCCCTTCTACCACTCCAAAGTTCCAGAGGCTAGCTTCCAAATAACCGTCCCCAGCAGGCAGCTCCAAAGCCCAGCTCCCCGGTCTCTCCCCTCCCACAAACTGCGCAGCTGAGAATAGTCAGCAGGGATCGTGTCCTGCTGTAGTCTGTCTCTGCTCCCTTCCCTTTCCCCGACTCGCCCCGTTCTCGCCAACCTTCAGGTATTTACTTGCGATTTGTGGATTTCTCAACAGCCCTTATTTTACTCAGGATCCTCTTTCTTGGGTCCTGGACGGCCATTCAATTGTGTTTTCTGGGAGAGGCTTTAGGGACCTCCTCTCCAGTTGCCATCTTGCCTTCTTCCTCTTTAATTTTATTTGTAACTGAAATCACTGGGGATTCCACTGTCTCTGAAAATAAAAAAAAAAAAAGAAATAAAAAGGCAGTTTGAAGATCTACTCCCTTTTTTTAAAAAATCCAAGTACAAAATAGCTCACAAAAAAAGATGAGGTATGCTGAGAGTTTACATGTAATTAAAATTTATACTCAAATTTTGTTCTGTAGGTAGTAGAAGCAAAGATTTAATGTCAAATCGTTGGTACAAATTGGGTGTTTTATGAGTAAATTGTTAGTTGAATTCTTATTGTTGCAGTGGTCTTCATGTACAGAGAGGAAGACTGAATAGTCAGATTAATTCATTTAAAATAGCTCTTCTTGAGTCTTTTGTTATAGATATATTATAATCCACTGAAACTAAATCCATCATAGATTTTCCTTTTGCCTACAGTAACTTAACTTTAACCTGAAAAACTTATTCATATCTGCTTATTATTTTCTAATCTATAAAAAATAGGAACAATATCTGCTTTCTGTACCTTCTAGGCTCTTATTGAAGGCTAGGGAGCCTCACAGTAGAAAGAGAGTAAGATCTGAGCCCTGGCCAGATCATGTGCTCTTTTTGCATCCAAGCAAATTATTGGAATTTTCCCACACTCCATTCTCTCCCTGTAAATGGTGATGGTAACTGTCAAGATGAAAGAGGTTATGTGTTGACATACTTGTAATCATGTGTTTTCATGATGGCTTACAATAAAGTATGGAATGTTTCAAACATTCTGTGTTCCCAGCCCCAGGCACTTGATGTTAGAACTTCTCTGTGGCTGGGGCCACAGAGAATTCATAGGCAGCCGTGGGGGAATCTTGGGAATGTTTTAATTGACTGCATGTTGCCTTTTGACAACAGAGGAGCAGCCGATAACATTTTACAAGCCCAGTTCAAAGGAGTAGATTTTCCCCAAATCTTTGTATAATTGAGGTTCTCTTTTTAGAACACAGCATCTTTTTCAGTTGAGCCATGGTTCAGCTCTCTCTGATTTTAACAACTCACATGCCATAACAAACACTAATTTCAAGAAAGCCTGAGGAGGGGATTTGATTCTTCTTCTAATGAGTCCCATCTGGGATCTTTTCTGGTTAGGCATTTGGTATTTTGTGATCTACTGTATCTCAAGTTAGGCTCACAAAGTTCCATATGGATCTCTTGATGCGTAAGTTCTCAGGTGAACACTTCACATCAATATATGTCCTTGTCCTTTAACTTAATCCTAGATTGTGTAACCTCTACTTAGCAGAGGTAAAGAGCCATGATTTCTACAGCCAGCCCCCTAAGGTGAGGAAGAAGTAAATACTTCATGACCATTTTATATGTAGGAAAAAATGAGAGCATAGTAGCGTATATTATCCATAATAAGTACCTTTTACCAGGAAAACAAAGTAGCAGAAGATGAGTAGGGAGGAAGCCATGATGTTGGGCATGTTTTTAAATTCTCTGTCAAAACATCTCACCTTTGCTCTGTTTTAATATTCTTCTACTTTGACCCTACTTCAACAATGTTTCTTTTGTGAAGAAGTCAGTTGTCTTCCCCATCTTCAGGTGTTCACTGTTGTTCCCAAGGTACTATTAATAGTTGAATCTGGTAAGGAAAGTGTCTCTGAAAGGGATGGAGCAGATGCAACCCTCTATGTGACCAAATCCACAAGGACCCTTTCTGGTCACTTAGCAATTCACAGCACTGAGCTCTGGGAGGCTTAACCATGTTCTCTCTCGCTAGTTGTGTTAGAAACATACATTTAGAACATAGTCTTGACATTGGTCCTTTATTGAAAGAATCACAGCTGATTATAATTGAAGGATGGCATGGTGTTCTTTGAGTACACTTTTAAATGTTTCCTAAGAAATCATTCTTATATGGGAGGAAAGATAATTGTCCCTCCACCCTTCTAAGTTCTTAGCTGAGACCTCTGTAATAAAAGATTAACAAGAGAAAAACTTTACTATCATAAACTTAATACCTCTTATACACATGGGAGATACCCATGGAAAAAATTAGTAATTCTAAGAGATTTAGAATTTAGACTTAAATTCTATATTAATAGGGAAAGTCGGGGGCAGTTGTAAGCCTCTTAAGGGAGAGTAAATGGTTTTTAGGAAGATGAATGAGGCTTTAGAAGAATAGATGGGTGATAGGATAGTTTATGTCAAAAAGTTTGGATGTGCTATAGACTTCTAGTGTGTTCTCTGATGGTAAGAGTCAATACTCTGGTTGATGAAACTACTGTGAAGAGTTCTATGATAATTGAGTCCTTTGTGAAGGATCTGTCTTTAGGCAGATAAGGGGAGTTCAGAGAAAGCCTCTCCCTGCATTTGCTGTTTTTCAAGTACCAACAGCTGAAAATAATTAATAAGCCAAAGTGGCACATGTGAGGGTGACATGTTCTGCTGCCCTTTACACTAGTCTAACATTCAAAACTGGAATATTTGGAGTAGCTCTTGAAATGAAGCATTTCTAATTTCCCACTTAATTCCTTAGGTATATGTAGGAAAATATGTATAAGATCTGGAAATTTTGTAATAAATATTGTATTCCATCCCCACTTTCTCTACCAATGAAATCAAGCCACACACAAACCTATGCAGTCTTAAATATTCCCTAGCTGCAGGGTTTCCAGAGTGGTGGCATTCATAGAGACCATAAACTCCTGTTTTTTTTCTATTTTATAAAATTAATAGGATGACTTTCCTTTTGGCCTTTGCATAAATTGGACCTATTTACTTACTGTTGGTTGAAAGTAAGATCCTCATGCTTTAGTGCTTTCACTGCTATGGCCTGGGTTCGATCCCTGCTCAGGGAAACAACCAAAAAAAAAAAAAAAAAAAAGGTAAAATTCCCCGTGGTCAAATTAAATTAGTTCCTAGTTAACATAAGAATATGTCATACATTTGAATATGAGAACCCTAAATTAATGAGTCAGTATCAAGAACTTTCCTGTGAGGATTTACAAAAGACCATAAACCATTTTCATGTATTAATAATAATTAATAAAAATAATACAGGCTCATGGTATTTTAAATCATAGTTTATCTGTACACTTTCTGGCGGTTCTTGACACCTCACCTCCATGAGTTCACAAAGCTCCCTGTCTTTCCTATTCCAATCCTTGTTCACATTTTTTATTACTTTGGGCTAAGGTGTGATATCACGGTGGGGAGAGCAGGGCAGTAAAACACTTAGATTATCCCTTTCCTTATTTTGTACCTCTGTGGAGAAAGGCAGGATCACATTATTAGTAGATGGTACTGACACCCAAAGTCATTTCCTGGAGGTACTCAGACCAGGAGAAGTTGAAGGACCAGTTGATGATAAGAAGGATTGACATGGATCCTGTGTGTTTCTGCTCATCCCTGGTCCTGTGTCATCCACTCAGTGCCTTCTTAGCCCTCGTGTTAGCATTATGAAGTATACTGTCCCACAGCCTCTGGAGCTAGCACATCCAAGAAGAGGCAGAGCTGGAATGCAAACCCAGGTTTCTATTACGAAACTCATGTTTTTTTAATAGGAGGGAACCTTTTAAATATTATTTTAAAAATCTTTTCTTGTCCTTATTAGGTAGTTCCAAAACAAAATTTGGGGCAAGTCCTCCCCAGGAAAATAGGGAAAAGAGACATGTTTTCTGCCCTGGAATTAACAGTGATATGTGTATGTAATTTAGGGAGAAGTGTACAAATACAACAGTGGATACATATTCAATTTATTTTCTGAAGGACAACATGATGCTCCATCTATAAATGCCCCATCTCACTCAAGGTTTTAATCTGTGCAAGTACAGACTAAGGGCTCCATAACAAGTAACTCCAATTAAATGTTGTAATTCTTGATGTTATTTTTGGTGGTTTGCTTTTATGTGTCTGCTGTTCATCCCTAGTTGTAGATACTTGTATTCTCTAACATCAGGAAGTTGTTTTTCATGTTTCAGTCAACTTACTTGGAATTATGCTTAAGTTGATTTTTAAACTTCTTAGATTGCAGAAGTGGCAGCATCAATAAACCAGCCTTTTACCTAAACAGGAAAGTAGACTTTACCTGAGAAGTAAAGACATTGTCTTATAATTATATGCAGAATTACTTGTTTGTGTGTGTAATGCCTTGCTTGTATATGGTAAATAGAGTGCTTTAAATTCATATAGTATAGATACTTTTAAAATTTGGAAAAGATTAATTTTCTATGGCTAGTTTATTAATTTTTGGATATTAAAGTATATGACAGTATATTGCGACTTGATTTTGAGAGATTCTTTGTGATTTAAATTCTAATTTACCTTATTTTATTTTTATTTTTATAGGGAATATCTTGGTAAACAGCTCCAATCTGAGCAACCTCAGACTGCTGCTGCCCGAAGCTGAAACTGTGCTCTCCAACCTTATCATTCAACCTGTGATGGAACACCTGGAGTGTGAATCCCAGTAGTTAAATAATTTTTCATTTTACTTGTAATTTTCTTCTGTTATGTAGCTTTTCCCACTACTGATTTCTGATAAAAGTGTTTGCCTATTAAGTTGTATAAAAGTAGATGCTTTCTGTATCTAAGGAAAATATTACTGTTACATATGCTGCTTGTAATTTCTGTATTTATTGTTCTCTGGAAGTGAATATAGTTATTAAATGATTCTCACTCCAAATACAGTTTTGTCTTTACTAGTCCCTTACTTGGACTTTAAGAAAAATTCCTTTTGTCCCAGCAAAATTGGCAGAATTGTTGTAAAGTAGTGAATGGCAAATAAATGTTTTAAAATTTTATGTGTCTGTATCTATCCAATGATCCATCTGTCCATCTATACATCCATCCATCCATCTGTCAATCAATCAATTCATCCCTCCACTCATTCACACATAACACATTGCAGCAAGCCTCTGCTAACATTCAGACAGCTTTAAAATTTTGAATTAATTTTTAATATGATGCTATGGTCCAAAAGATTTGCTTATGGAGCTCAATGAAGAATTTCAGTTACACTGTTCTATTTCATTAATTTTCTATACTTTTATTCTTGAATTTTAGTACCTCAAATCTATTTTCTTTTAATATTTTTTATTTAAATATTGACAATAGATAATTTATTTCTATCATTCCCACCTTTATTCTGGAACTACAGGCCTTCAGCAGGGAAGCCACAACAATGCAACCAAAGACATTCAAAAATGGACTTCCAGAATTGCTTCAATAAATGGCGAGAATGATGGGATTAAGTGTGTTGGAAGCAAGGGAGAGTATTTTAAGGGGGATTAATGGCAATGTGTCTTTTATTCTAATGTTTAAAAATTTAAACATTCACCATATTTTTTTAATATCACACCTTGTTCATGCTATGTAGATCACAGACCACACATCCCAAATCTGAGTCTTCTTTAAAAATTTATTGTGGTCAGCAAAAATTACATAGGATCCAGGTGTACAATTCTACAGTATATCATCTAAGTGTTGCATTATATGTTCACCACCCAGAGTCCATTCTCTTTCCATTACCATATATTTTACTTCCTCTCCCACTTCTCCCAACTCCCATCTTCCTTGTCCTCAGGTAACTATAAACTGTTGACTGTGTCAATGACTTTTTGTTTCTTTGTTGCTTTCACTTTTATATTCCACATATGAGTCTTGAAGTGATATGGTTCTTGGATTTTTCAGTCTGGCTTATTTTGCTTAGCATGATGATCTCAGTGTCCATCTATGTTGTCACAAATGGCAGTATTTCATCTTTTCTTAAGGCTGAGTAATATTCCATTGTGTAAATGTACCACAACATCTTTATCTAGTCATCTATCAAAGGATGCTTTGGTTGTTTCTCTACCTTGGCCACCATGAAGAGTGCCATGATGAACATTGGGGTACATGTATCTTTGTGGACTAAGGTTTTCAAAGTTTTTGGGTAGATATCCAGAAAGGGGATTGCTGGGTCATATGGTAACTCTATTCTTAATTTTTTGAGGAACCTTTATACTGTCTTCCACAGTGATTGTACCAATTTACAGCAGTATGAGGGTTCCTTTTTCTCCACAACTTCTCTAACACTTGTAATGTCTTGTCTTGTTGATAATAGCCAATTTAGCAGGTGTGAGGTGTATCTCATTGTGGTTTTGATTTGCATTTCCCAGTAGCTAATGAAATTGAGCATTTTTTCATATATCTGTTGGCCTTTTGTACGTCTTCAAGGGTGAAGTGTCTGTTCAGGTCCTCTGCCCACTTTTAATTGTATTGTTTGTTTTTTTGTTATTGAGTTGTACAAGTTCTTTATTTTAGATATTAGACCCTTATCAGAGGCATTGTTTGCCAATATTTTCTTCCATTTGGTTGGCTGTCTCTTTGCTGTGTTAATGGTTTTTTGTTTTTTGCTGTGCAGCAGCTTTTTACTTTGATATAGTTTCATTCATTTATTTTTGCTTTTACTTCCCTTGCCTTTGAAGTCAGATTCATGAAGTGCTCTCTGAAACCAAGGTCTATAAGTTTAGTACCAATGTTTTCTGCTACACAGTTTAATGTTTTGGGACTTATGTGGAGATCTTTAACTCATTTTGAGTTAATTTTGGTATATGGTGACAGTTTGCAGTTCAGATTCATTCTTTTGCATGTGGTTTTTCAATTTTCCCAGCACCATTTACTGAAAAGGCTTTCTTTGATACATTGTATGTTTTATTCCCCTTTGTCAAAAATTATTTGTCCATATATTTGTGGATTTATTTCTGGGATTTCAATTCTGTTCCATTGGTCTATGTGTCTGTTTTTCTGCCAGTCTCAGGCTGTTTTGATTATTGATGCGTTGTAATATAGACTGAAGTCAGGTATTGTGATGCCTCCAACCTTATTCTTGTTATGTAGGAATGCTTTGGCTATACAGGGTCTTTTTTGGTTCCATATGAATCTGATCTTTTTTTTTTTATTTCTTGAAAAAAAGTGTGTGGGATTTTGCTGGGAATAGTGTTAAATCTATACATTGCTTTGTTAATGTGGTCATTTTAACAATGTTGAGTCTTCCTATCCATGAACACAAAATATCTACATTTCTTTGTGTTCACTTCAATTTCTTCTAATAGTGCCTTACAGCTTTTAATGTTTAAGTATGTCATGTTTTTTGTTAATTCCTAGGTATTTTATTTTTTGTTGCAATCACAAAAAATATTGGTTTTCTCCTTTTTTTTTTTCAAGTTTCGTTGTTGGCATATAAAAATGAGTTGATTTTTGTACATTGATTTTGTATCCTTGCAACTTTACTGTATTTATTGTTTCTAAGTTTTCTGGTGGAGTCTTTGGAATTTTTTATATAAAAGATCATGTCATCTGCAAATACTGACAATTTGACTTCTCTCTTGCTCCAGCTCGAACTTCCACTACCATATTGAATAGCAGTGGCAACAGGGGGCATTCCTGTCTTGTTCTTGATTTTAAGAGAATAGGCTTCATCTTTTCCCCATTCAGTATGATACTAGCTGAGGGTTTGTCATATGAGGCCTTTATTATGTTGAGGTACTTTCCTTCTGTACCCATTTAATTTAGTATTTTGATCATAAATGTATGTTGTAGCTTGTCAAATACTTTTTCTGCATCAATTGATATGATCATATGGTTTTTATTTTTTTGTTTTGTTTTTGTGATGTATTACATTGATTTGTGTATGTTGAACCATCCTTGTTCTTCTGGGATGAATTCCACTTGATCATGGTTGGTGTATAATGTTTTTGATGCATTGTTGTATTCCATTTGCTAATATTTTCTTTAGGATTTTTTCATCTACATTCATCAGAGATATTTGTCTATGGTTTTCTTTTCTTGTGTTATCCTTACCGGGCTTTGGTATTAGGGTCATGTTGGCTTCATACAGTGAGTTGAGAAGTATTGCCTCATCTTCAATTTTTTGGAAGAGTCTGAGGAGGATAGGCATTAATTCTTTAAATTTTTGATGAAACTCTTTCATGAGACTGCCTTTGGGGAGGTTTGGATGATTGTTTCAATTTCTTTAGTATTGATTGGTCTATTTATATTATTCAGTTCTTGGTTCAGTCTAGGTAGAGGTATGTTTCTAAAAACTTGTCCATTTCTTTTAGGTTGTTAAATTTGGTGGCATAAAGCCCTTCATAATATTTTCTTATGATACTTTGTGTTTCTGCAGTATTAATTGTAATTTCTCTCTCTCTGTCTGTCTCTCGGTTATTTGTTTCTTTTCTCTTTTTCCTTTGGTGAGCCTAGTCAAGAGATTGTTAATTTTATTGATTTTTCAAAGAATCAGCTCTTTGTTGTAATACTTTTCTCTATTGTCTTTGTATTTTCAGTTTTGTTCAATTCTGCTGTAATTTTTAGTATTTCTTTCCTTCTTGTCTACTATTTGTTTGGGTAAGCTCTCTGTAGAATTCTTTTCTGCCCCTTCTGGTATTCCTATTATTTTATTGCTGTTCTTTCTAATGGAGTAAGTTAGTTCTTGTAGAGTCCTTTCATTTCTTTTGACTCTCAAATCTCTGTCTTCTTCCTTCTGTAATTTTTCCATGTTCCTATCTTCAATATATCTATTTTTTCCCTCCATCTGGTGAGCCTTGTTTTCTGTGGTAATTCATTCATTTCTCAATTCTTTTATTGTGTTTCTATCTCTAGAATTTCTATTTTATTCTTTTATGTGGTTTCAATCTCTTTGTTAAAATATTCTTTTTGTTTACAGATATCCTTTTTGAAATCATTTATCTGTGTCTGGGTACTCTGCCAACATTCTTTAAGCTCTCTGCATGTCTTAAGAACTGCAGCCTTGATCATGTATTTGCAAATCTCTAAGTTCTTTTTCTGAAGATTTATCATTTTCTTTCTGAGCAGATTTGAATCCTAAGGTACTCATTGTTTTTTATGTGTTTTTTGGTTGGAGGCCTGAGGACTTTTTCCTTGGCAGATATGAATAGGTCTTCCTTTTACTTCCCAGTTGGTGTCATTCCATTATCTTATATTTTCTCTTGGTTATTCAGTCTTAACCCTCTGGGAGGTTTTCTGCAATGTGGACTTCTCTTCTTTGACCCAGTCACCTTCGTCTCATGTGCCTCCTCTTTGGGAAAATATGGTGGTCAGTGGTGTGTTATGCTTCCGAGATCAGTGCAGGGAAAAGCTACTCTACCTGTGTTTTGCAGTTTCCTTGAGCCCTCTTGCTGGTTTCCACAGGGGTGGGATTTGTTTGGAAGGTCATAGGTTTGTTTGTTCACAGGGTAATGGTAATTTGCCTTTTTCAGCTATCGATAAAGTAGGCATTAGGTGGAGTTGTAGGGGCGAGCTTTGGGAGCGAGGGGAAGCAGCCAGGCTCAGTGTCTATAATTTCTGCCTGGGGATGGGGGTGGTGCAGGTTGTAGCAGCTTTGTGTCTCAGGTTTGCTCCCCTGGGTGCTTGCTTAGCTGTTACCCCAGCTTGTTGCTCTGCAGTAGAGCACCGGGCAAGGCTGGGTATGCACATACCGAGAAACAAAAGCTTTGTTCCTTCATTGATACAGCATCTGGCAGGCTCAGACGTAAGCACACAGCTGGCCGAGACTTTCTCTTTTCTCCTAAGCCCATATTTCACCCAGGACCATGCTTTATTCTGCTCAGCTTTTCCACAGCAGCCAGTTTAGTTTCAAATGCCCAGAGCTGATTTATGGTTGAGCCAGTGCTGTTGCAGCTATTGCCTCCCATTGTGCTTACTGCAGCTGGTCCCTATTTTCATGCAAGAGAGTTTAGCAGCTTTTGTTCAGCCTTTAACCCACCTGGTGCTCTGATTTAAGCCTCAGCACACCATTACTCAGGTTTGGCTTTTAACTTACTCACAGTCTCACAAGGTTTCAGCTGCCTGCTCCTCTGTTCTTGTGGTTTATCCCCTCCAACTCACCCAAGATCATGCTTCTCTTCGACCGTGTTCTCAGGCTTCCACCTTGCTCCTCCTTCTGCCAGCCCTGGATCACGTTCTGCAGCCCTGTCTCAGCTCCTTTCTCTCTTCTCCCATGGAACCCCCTTTCTCTGACCTTCAGGTGTTTTCTTGCCATGTGTGGATCTCTCAGCCAAGGATTTGCCAATCAGGGTTTCACCTGTTGGATCCCAGTTGTTCAATTGTATTTTCCAGGAGAGGTTTCAAGGATCTCCTTGCTCACTACCATCTTAGGTCCCTCCTCTCTGAGTCTTTTGTTTTTTTTAACCTTATCACCTGGTCTCTCTGAGTCTCATTTTTATTTTATTTTCATTTTATTTTTACTTTTTTTTTCCTAGCCATTCTCCGGCATTCAAGTTGTTGAGTAAATATGTTCAGGCTAATAAACTATATTGGCAAGTTTTTCTCTGTAAATAGACACTCACAGAATTCATCTTTGTTGAAGGGTCAAAGATTGTTTCATTTTCAACATAGTCATTGTCTGGGAAAAGTTATTTAAAATGATGGATGGTTTTCTTGGTCAGTAAGTTCATGTGATTTTTTTCAATGATTTTTCTTAAAGAGTTATGTTCATATTTGCCAAGAAAATAGGTAATCTGATAAAACCAAGCTTTTTTTTACTGAAAATTTTAAATGTTTAAATTGTTTAGACCTAGATATTGTTACTTTGCAAAATATGGAAAAATACTAAACAGAACTTTTCTCAGTGATAATTACAGATTCTCCATTAGCAGAGGATCAGTTTTAATGTTAATGTACTCGTGTTAATGATCGAAAGTTATTAATTTTCTAAGACATTCAATTTCTGTAAGTCCTGGTAACCAGAAACACTGCAATCTTCTTAATTTCATAAAACACATTGATTCTTTGATATCATTCATTCTGATTTTAGTTTCATTTTGTATATTCCTATAGTTCTAAAGTAGATATTAGTGACAATCATTCTGGTGAAATTGTTAGTGCTTTCATTCCTAAGAAGTGCTTTTGCACATGGAAGCAATATTCCCATGTCCTTGTGTTCTAATTATTATTCCATATTAAAATAAACATTTTTCCAAATTTTGACTCAGCTTATGGAACTTTAAATTATAAAAACAATCACTTTATTTGTTTTTAGCTTAATGGTTTTGATTAACATTCAATGATTAAATCCTAGAAGTTTAATACCACTTACATATTAAACTAAATTGCAAATACCTAACAGAGTAGACTTATGAATCTGACAAACAAAATAAAAATAGTGAATGCTTATAAATGTAATCAGGAATATATAGTAGAACAAGTACTGTTAAGCATTTTTAAGTATCTTAAAAAACAGCCTAAACAAAGACCATAATAATTACAAAATATGTTATTCTACCTATATAAATATAGTTTACATACCAAAAAAATCAATATTACAGGATTGAATAATTTCTTCATTTTCTCTGTATGTCTTCATATATTTCTCTTTTAAAATCCTTTTGTATCTCATTGACCATCAATCTGTTCTCAATTTGTCAGAAACAATTTCACTAAAAGTTAAAAAATACTAGAAAAAACTTGGTGCAGAATTTAGGTATTATTTGATTGGATTTCTCATTGAGGGCACAGTGGATTCTACACTTTGATAGGAAACCCAACTAAATAAAACAGTTTCTAAAATATTCATTAATCATTTATAATATAATTACCCTTGAACCGACATGCACAGTAATTTTAAGGGAGAAAACCTTCAGATTTTCAGATCTTGAGAGGCACATAGACATTCACATTAAGGGGAGAATGAAATCATACCTTTTTAGAAAGCTCCTTTTTGGAGTCCTGTTGACCCTTTTATTTTAAAAGGTGTGTGAAAAGAGCCTTCCCAATTGCCAGTGAAGTGTGTTCTTAACACATTGCACCTTCTCAGTCACAAATAACAGATTTATAGAATATATCCAGTTATAAAAAATACTTTTTTCTATGTGGTCATATTAAAGTAACTGAGGTTTTCATATAATTAAAATTTAAATTTGTAACCTCTAGATGGTGTATCTTGGAAAGCACAGAACCAAGTTTTGATGCTTTTGGTTCATTTCATAATTGTTTAAAATGTTCTCTGTTCTCATTCGTTGTCTCTGAAAATAGAGAATATTTGAGACTAAATTTTGGAAGCAGTTAGTAGGTGTCAAATCTGAAATCACAAGGATAAAATCACTTTTTAGTTTGAAATTTCTCATTTTGCTGTACAAAATGTTCTGGTTAAGAGATGTAGCTCCTTTAGCTTTCTGAACAAGTTTTTAATGGAAAAAAAGTTGGAAAGAAAAGTGAGCCCTGAATAATATTACTTTAATATTTATGCAAATCTGACACCGAGTTCACATTCTCTTTCATTTCTTAAAAAAGAAAGTGTCAAGTACTTTTCCAAAAATGAAATAAAAGTGGAAGAAATGCTTCTAAGATTGAAGTAATACTGGTTATAGATACTTTACCTTCCAGTAACTATCTATGCCTTGGTGTTTCCCCCCTCTCACAAGAAGAAAGGCAATACCAAGGTACTTGGTTGAAAGAACCAATGTACAAAGATTACCAAATCACAATGTAATATAGGTAGAAATAAAATATTTGCAACACCCACGAAGAAATACAAATGGCCAGCAGACATATGAAAAAATGCTCATCCTCATTAGCTATCAGGGAAATGCAAATCAAAACCACAATGAGATACCACCTCACACCTGGGAGAATGGCTATTATCAACAAGACAAGGAATAACAAGTGCTGGCGAGGATGTGGAGAAAAAGAAACTCTGGTACACTGCTGGTGGGAGTGCAAACTGGTACAACCACTGTGGAAGGCAGTGTGGAGGTTCCTCAGAAAATTGGGAATGGAGCTACCATTTGACCCAGCAATCCCCCTTCTGGGGATCTACCCAAAAGACTTGAAAACCTTTGTCTGCAAAGACTTATGTACCCCAATGTTCATTGCAGCGCTGTTCACAGTGGCCAAAACATGGAAACAACTAAAGTGCCCTGCAACAGATGACTGGATAAAGAAACTGTGGTACATATACGCAATGGAATATTATTCAGCTGTAAGAAAAGATAAAATATTGCCATTTGCAACAAAATGGATGGACCTAGAGATCATCATGCTTAGTAAAATAAGCCAGACAGAAAAAAACAAAGAACTGTATGACTTCACTCATATGCGGAATATAAAACTGAAAGCAAAGAAAAAAGAAATGAAGAAACAACCCATGTACACAATCAATAGTTTAATGTTTATTTGGTGACGAGTAGGATAGGGAGGGGAGAAAGAGGAGGGGGTGGGGGAAGAGGGAGGGGAAGCTAAATATAAGGTGATGGAAAGAGAAGTCACATTAGGTGGTGAACTGATTATACATCAAGTTGACAGTGCAGTTGACAATGCACTGTAGAATTGTATGCCTGAAACCTATGTAATCCTTGCTAACAGATGTCACCCCAATAAGTCTAACAATAAAAATGAATTTAAAAAAATATTTGCAAAAAATAGCACAAAGTTTACAGGAAGGAAGGAATGGAATTATAATCTTGCAAGATTCTTACATTATACATGAAGTGGGGTGACAATATAAAGTAGATTGTGATAAATTAAGAATGCATATTTAATGTATTAAATTAAATACTAAAACAATAAACTGAAACTAGTATAGGTGAAGAGCCATTTGTGAAGATAAAATGGAATATCAAAATTTGATTAACTCAAAAGAGGACAAGAGAAGAGAAACAAAGAAGAAAGGGGACACAGAGAAAATAAATAACAAGACAACAGAATTTACCCCAAAACAATAATAACTATACTCATGGGAGGCATCTAAGACTTCAAATTTAGAATTTGAACTGTTCAGTGCTGTTACAGCCAGGAAACCCATTGCTTCCCATTCCCAAGATTCTGGGAGAGGGGATGTTCTACAGTGCTAAGTGAATCATTTCTATCACCTTCCCCATTTCCCCTGTGTAGGAGAGAGTGGAAAAAGTAGAAACCTAAGTCACTTATTGTTTGGCCATCCACTCTCCAGCTTCCAAAATGTTCTTGATAGCATTTGCTGTCATCTCTTGTTTATTATGTCCTTGTGGGTTTATTGTTTTTTATTTATTCTTTGTTTGTTTGTTTAATCTTTTGTAGCTTTCAAGTCGAGTTGGGGAGGAAGCAAAGATAAATGTATATGTTACTTCACCATGTTTAACCTGAAGTATCAAAGGTGATAATTTTAGGTCTGTATTAGAATAAGCCTAGATGAAATTTGAGAATAAGAGGGTAGATGTACCAGAGTTTGGACTCAAAACAGGGTTAGAGGCTGTCCAGTCTAACCATACTTAATGTCTGGAGCTGTGAAAATTAAAAGTATGTGAAAAGGATTGAAATGGATTGAAATCATTACATGTGATTATTTTCTGTAGCTTAATAGAACCCAAATGCTGCCTAGAGCCCAGGAATGGGGAGTGGTGGCCTCACAACTGATGACAGTCATTTTGAAGAGGCTTGGGAAAAGAAGGAAGAATAAAAGGGCAAGAAAACGAATTTTTAAACCAAGAAGATTTAGTTTAGAGAAGCTTGAAGGAGTCAGTCATTGTGCAACATTCTGGACTTCAGTAAATTTAATTCAGGAGAAAAGTTACCTGCAAGCATAATTCTATAGGTGATGAAAGTGCCCCTTTATGTATTTGCTAACATAAGCTCAACTATTCAAATTTTCATGGACTAGCAAAAATCTACATCACCATATATAAAATATGTGTATACAAGGGTTGTCCAGCCATGTAATGTAAAAAATAGTTATTTATGGATGGATTTTTTTCCAGACAGCCCTCATATATTGTATAATTTTAATCATTTCCCCTACCTACTCCCCTTTCTTTAAAACTTTTATATTACCAGCCAAGGTTTTGCCAGCCAGTCTTTTCAAGAATTTGAGCTCAGAAGTTGGCAAGTGTTTGAATGTTGTAATTTTGTATGTGTGTGTGTGTGTGTCCTGACTACACTCAAATTCCTTCAGGCAAGACTATCTTCACTCATTCTAAAACCTAGCTCTCATGGTGACTGCTCCATGGAATGTTCTTCCCCCTTCTGTTGATTAAATCAATCTGTATTTCTGATGAGATCATATTTTTCTAGTAAACATTTATGACAATCTGTTGGGAGAGGAGTCAAAGTAGGAGAAACAGGAATTGATGCATATATAAAGCAGTAGGTGATTTAATAGGACCTGAAAGTAAAATCAGATGCAGCAAGAGGTAGAGAAGATAGCTGGTTTATCTGTCATAAAGACTATGAGAGCTGTGGTTTAAAGAAGGGATGTGCCTTGTGGGCATTTGCTGTGCCCTCCAAGGCCGTGCTTGTGTTTGTTAATGTATACTAATTCAGATCTTCCTGAACCCTGGAAAAGTTTGAGCAGTGGTTATCACTTGGTATAGTTTCAAAAGTACTAATCCCATATTTTTCAGCTTTTATTCTAACTTTAGGAAGAAAGAGATTTCAGCACATGAATTATATGTATTCAAAAATATCAATTTATCAAATCCAAATCACAGGTAATTTCAGAGTGAAGTGCTTTCCTGGTGAAGCTGACAGTAATTTTTTGTTCAGCTGTTGGCAGAGCAGAGCCAGCCTGTTTCCTCCTACTACCATAGAGCAGGATGAAATCGTGTTTTTTTTATTTGTTTGTTTTTCTTTTTGCTTTAGCAGAAAGATTGGCATAAAATAAACCCAAGTATTTATTTGCTATTTTACATATTTAAGTAGTTTTTGTCTCTTATTCAAAAAACTCAAGACAAGTATATGCACCTCATCTGGGAGCTAAGAAGCTCACCAAACATTTCCCAGATAAGCACAGAAATAGTATTATTAGAAATTACATCAGTAATACTATTATTAGAACATTTATTTATTTGTTTGTTTAAATGTTAGACTTATGGAGTGACATTTGTTGGCAAGAATTACTTAGTTTCCAGGTGTACAGTTCTACACTACATTGTGAACTTGTTGCATTATAAGTTCACCACCCAGTGTGAGTTCTCTTTTGGTTGCCATGTATTTGGCTCCACTTCCTCCTCTTCCACCCCTTCCCTCTTTTGCCATCCCCTCTCAACTTGCCCCCTAATAACAATTAAACTGTTGATTGTGTCCATGGGTTTTTTGTTTGCTCATTTGTCTTTTGGTTGTTGCTTTCAGTTTTACATTGCTCATAGGAGTGAAGTCATACAGATTTTGTTTTTTTCTGCCTGGGTTATTTCACTAAGCATGATGATCTCTAGGTCCATCCATTTTGTTGTAAATGGCAGTGTTTCATCTTTTCTTATAGCTGAGTAATATTCCATTGTGTGTATGTACCACAGCTTCATTATCCAGTCACCTGTCACAGGGCACTTTGGTTGTTTCCATGTTTTGACCACCGTGAACAACACTATGACAAACATTGTGGTACACATAAGTCTTTGCGGACTAAGGTTTTCAAAATTTTGGGGTAGGTCTCCAGAAGGGGACTTGCTGGGTCATATGATAACTCCATTCCCAATTTTATGAGGAACCTCCACATTTTCTTCCATAGTGGTTGTATGAATTTGCACTCGCACCAGCAGTGTGCGAGAGTTCCTTTTTCTCCACATCTTCTCCAGTACTTGTTACTCCTTGTCTTGTTGATAATAGCCATTCTAACAGGTGTGAGATCATATCTCATTGTGATTTTGATTTGCATTACCCTGATAGCTAATGAGGATGAGCATTTTTTCATGTCTGCTGGCCATGTGTATTTCTTTGTAAGAAAAGTGTCTGTTTAGGTAGTCTGCCAACTTTTTAATTGGATTGTTTGTTTTTGTTGTTGTTACAGTTCTTTATATATTTTAGATATTAGACCCTTATAAAATGCATTGTTTGCAAATATTTTCTCCCATTCAGTTGGCTGTGTTTTTGCTTCGTTGATGGTTTCTTTTGCTGTGCAGGAACTTTTTAGTTTCATTTATTCATTTAGTCTATTCATTTATTTTTGCTTTTAACTTTCCTTGCCTTTGAGATCAGTTTCTTGAAACCTTCCTTGAGCCTTAGGTCTGTAAGTTTAGTACCAATGTTTTTTTTTCTATACAGTTTATTGTTTTCTGTCTTATATGAAGGTCTTTAATTCATTTTGAGTTAATTTTTGTATATGGTGAGAGTTCACAGCTCAGATTCATTCTTTTGCATATGTTTTTCCAGCTTTCCCAGCACCATCTACTGAAGAGGCTGTCTTTTCCCCATTGCATATTTGTTGCTCCTCTGTCAAAAATTATTTGTGTATAAATTTGTGAATTTATTTCTGGGTTTTCATTCATGTTCCATTGGTCTATGTGTCTGTTTTTCTACCAATACCAAGCTGTTTTGATTATTGATGCTATGTAATACAAATTGAAGTCAAGGAGTGTAATATAACCAGCCTTATTCTCTATGTAGTATTACTTTGGCAATTTGAGGTCTTTTATGGTTCCATATAAATCTGATAATTGGTTTATCTATTTTGTGAAAGTATGATTGTGGGATTTTTATGGGAATTGCATTAAATCTGTAAATTGCTTTACAGATTTAATGGGTAACATGGCCATTTTAACAATGTTAAGTCTTCCTATCCATGATCACAAAATATCTTTCTATGTCTTTGTGTCCTTTCAATTTCTTTAAAAAGTATCTTATAATTTTCTGTGTATAAGTCTGTCACATTCTTTGTTAAATCCCATGTATTTCCTTCTTTTTGTTGCAGTAGTAAAAGGTATTGACTCTCATTTCTTTTTCTGAAGACTTGTTTTTTTATATATATGAATGCTGTTGATTTTTGTACATTGAATTTATATTCTGCTACTTTACTGCATTTGTTTATTGTTTCTAATTATTTCCTGGTGGAGTCTTTGGAATTTTCTAGATAAAGGATTATGTCATCTGCAAATAGTGAAAATTTGACCTCTTTTCTCCCAACTTGGATACCTTTTATTCCTTTTTCTTGCCTGATTGCTCTGGCTAGAACTTCCAGTACTATATTGAATAGTGGTGATGGGGGTATCGCTGTCTCTTCTCCTAATTTTAGGGGAAGGGCTTCAGCTTTTCCCCATTCAGTATGATATTAACTGAGGGTTTGTAATATATGGCCTTTATTATGTTGGGATACTTTCCTTCTCTACCCATTTAATTCAGTGTTTTGATCATAAATGGATGTCATATCTTGTGAAATGCTTTTTCTGCATCATTTGATATGATCATATGGTTTTTATCTTTTATTTATGTGGTGTATCACGTTGATTGATTTTCATATATTGAATTATCATTGTGTTTTGGGGTTCAATTTCACTTGATCATGTCGTATAATCTTTTTGATGCATTATTGTATTCTATTTGCTAATATTTTGTTTAGGATTTTTGCATCTAAGTTCATCAGAGATATTGGAATATAGTTTTCTTTTTCAGTGATATATTTACCAGGCTTTGGTATTAGGGTAATGTTGGCCTCATAGAATGAGTCAGGAAGTATTGCCTCATCTTTAATTTTTTTGAGGAGAGTCTGAGGAGAATAGGTGTTAATTCTTCTTTGAATGCTTGGTAAAATTTGTTGGTGAGACCATCTGGTGCAGGGGTTTTGTCTTTTGGGAGGTTTTGGATAATTATTTTAATTTCTTTACCAGTGATTGGTCTATTTAGATTATCCAGTTCTTCTTGGTTCTGTCTAGGTAGACTATATGTTTCTAGGAAGTTATTTCTTCTAGTGTGGGGATGGTCAACTCAAGGAATGAAACTCAAAACTCCATGAGTAGAGAGAAACCAGGGAGGAGCACTCAAAAGAGAAAACTCCTCGAGGTTTCTTCAGTTCTCAGTTTTTATTATCCAAGAACAATAGAACAACAGAAGTGGAGGAGTAAGAGAGTTCTGTTTTTAATCATTAACATCTTGTTTTCTACTCCCAGAGAAAAACTTGCCTTGGGACCTGAGTTCTAACTATAGGCCTGGGAGTGTATGCAGTCTGGCACCAATCCTAACCACATCTGCATACCTCAAGGCTTTGGCCTCCAGGGTTCTTGAATGCTTATGCTAACCCTATACCACATTCGAGGCATAAAGCCCTTCATAATATTTTCCCATAATCCTTTGTATTTCTGTGGTATCAGTAATAATTTCTCCCTTTTCACTTCTAATTTTGGATATTTGTGTCCTTTCCCTTTGTTCTTTAGTAAGTCTAGCCAGGGCTTTGTCAATATTTTTTATATTTTTCAAAGAACCAACTCTTTGTTGTATTAATTTTTCCTATTTCTGTTCTTAATTTTGTTTGGCTCTGCTTCAATTTTTATTATTTCCTTCCTTCTCTGACTTTGTGTTTTTTCTTTTCTTCTTTCCCTAGTTCTTTAATATGGGATGTTAGCATGTTTCCTTGTGATTTTTCTTGTTTCTTAAGCTAGGCCTGTAATGATATAAATATCCCTCTTATTACTCTTTTTGCTGCATCCCAATAAATTTTATATGTTGTATTTTCTCTGTCATTAGTTTCTATGTATTTTTAAATTTCTTCTTCTATTTGTTCTTTTACTCACTCATTTTAATAAAATGTGGTTTAACCTCCATGTATTTGTAATTTTTTTTCCTTTTTTTTTTTTTTTTCAGTTGATCTCCAATTTCAGAGCTTTGTAGTCTGAGAATATACTTGGTATGATTTCAATCTTCTTGAATTTGCTGAGGCTAGTTTTGTGTCCCAGCATATGATCTATCCTTGGGAATTTTTCATGTGCACTACAAAAGAAGGTATAGCCTTTTGTTGTCTGATGACGTATCCTATAAATGTCAATTTTGTCCATTTTCTGTAATGTGTCATTTAAAGTTGGTATTTCCTTATTTATTTTCTGTTTAAATGTTCTGCCCATGGCTGTTAATGGGATGTGTAGGTCCCCTACAATGATTGTGTTATTGTCTGTTTCTCCTTTCAGTTCTGTTAGTAGGGCTTTGTATATTTTGATTTTTCTTAACTGGGGGCCTATATATTAATTAGTGTCGTCTTTTTGTTGTTGCATTGTCTTTTTTTTCACAATGTAATGTCCATCTTCTTCTCTTGTTATCTTTTTATCCTGAAGTTTGTTTCATCAGGTATCAGTATGGAAACTCCTGCTTTTCTCTACATACCATTTGCTTGGGGTATTGTTTTCCATTCTTTCACTCTGAGTCTATGTTTGTCCTTATGCCTGAGGTGTGTCTCTTGGAGAAAACATGTGGATGGGTTGTTTCCTTTAATTCATTTTTATTGTTAGACTTTATAGGGTGACATTTGTTAGCAAGAATTACATAGGTTTCAGGCATACAATTCTACAGTGCATTGTCAACTTGTTGTATAATGAGTTCACCACCTAATGCAACTTCTCTTTCCATCACCATATATTTAGCTCACCCTCCCTCCTCTCCCACCCCCTCTCTTTTTTCCCCTCCCTAACCCACTTGACCCCAAATCGACATTAAACTATTGATTATGTCCATGGATTATTTGTTTGTTTGTTCATTTCTTTTTTCCTTGTTGCTTACAGTTTTATATTCCGCATTTAAGTGAAGTCATACAGTTCTTTGTTTTTTCTGTCTGGCTTATTTCACTAAGCATGATGATCTCCAGGTCCATCCATTTTGTTGCAAATGGCAATATTTCATCTTTTCTTACAGCTGAGTAATATTCCATTGTGTATACATACCACAGCTTCTTTATCAAGTCATCTGTCCCAGGGTACTTTGGTTGTTTCCATGTTTTGGCCACTGTGAACAGCGCTGCAATGAACATTGGGGTACATAACTCTTTGCGGACAAAGGTTTTCAACATTTTTAGGTATATCCCCAGAGGGGGGATGGCTGTGTCAAATGGTAACTCCACTCCCAATTTTCTAAGGAATCTCCACACTGTCTTCCACAGTGGTTGTGCCAGTTTGCATTCCCACCAGCAGTGTACCAGAGTTCCTTTTTCTCCACATCCTCTCCAGTACTTGTTATTCCTTGTCTTGTTGATAATAGTCCTTCTAACAGGTGTGAGGTGGTATCTCATTGTGGTTTTGATTTGCATTTCCCTGATAGCTCATGAGGATGAGCATTTTTTCATATGTCTGCTGGCCATTTGTATTTCTTCGTGGGAGAAGTGTCTGTTTAGTTCTTCTGCCCACCTTTTAATTGGGTTGTTTGTTTTTTTGTTGTTAAGTTTTATTAGTTCTTTATATATTTTAGATATTAGACCCTTATCTGATGCATTATTTGCAAATATTGTGTCCCATTCAGTTGGCTGTCTCTTTGCCATGCTGATGGTTTCTTTTGCTGTGCAGAAGCTTTTTAGTTTGATATAGTCTCATTGATTTATTTTTGCTTTTACTTCCCTTACCTTTGAGGTCAGGTTCATGAAGTCTTCCTTGAGTCCTAGGTCTATAAGTTTAGTACCAATGTTTTCTTCCATATGGTTTATTGTTGCAGGTCTTATATGAAGGTCTTTAATCCATTTTGAGTTAAATTTTGTATATGGAGAGAGTTCACAGCTCAGGTTCATTGTTTTGCATATCTTTTTCCAGTTTTCCCATCACCACCTACTAAAGAGGCTGTCTTTTCCCCATTGTATATTTTCGCTCCTTTATAAAAAATTATTTTCCCATAAATTTGTGGGTTTATTTCTGGGTTTTCAGTTCTGTTGCATTGGTCTATATTTTTGTTTTTCTGCCAGTACCAACCTGTTTTGACTATTGATGCTTTGTAATAAGAATTGAAGTCAGAGAATGTAATGACACCGGTCTTATTCTTTTTATTGCTTTTAGTATTGCTTTGGCCATTCGAGGTCTTTTATGGTTCCATATAAATCTAATAATTCTTTTATCTATTTCAAAAAAGTATGATTGTGGGATTTTAATGACTATTGCATTAAATCTGTAGATTGCTTGGGGCAGAATGGCCATTTTAACAATGTTAAGTCTTCCTATCCATGAACAGAGGATATTTATCCATTCCTTAATTTCTGTTTCAATTTCTTTCAAGTGTCCTTTAGATTTCCATGTATAAGTTTGTCATATTCTTTGTTAAGATAATTTCCAGGTATTTTATTCTTTTTGTTGTGATAGCAAAAAGAATTAACTTTCTCATGTCTTTTTCCGAGGAGTCGTCGTTTGTATATAGGAATGCTGTTAATTTTTGTACATTGATTTTGTATCCTGCGACTTTACTATATTCATTTATTATTTCTAATAGTTTCCTGGTGGAATCTGTGAAATGTTTATATAAAGGATCATGTCATCTGCAAATAGTGACAATTCGACCTCTTCTTTCCCAATTTGGATACATTGTATTCCTTTCTCTTGCCTAATTGCTGTGGGTAGAACTTCCAGTACTGTATTAAATAGCAGTGGTGACAAGGGACATCCCTGTCTTATTCCTGATTTTAGGGGAAGAGGTTTTAACTTTTCCCCATTCAGTGTCATGTTAGCCAAGGGTCTCTCATATATGGCCTTTATTATGTTGAGATACTTTCCTTCTACACCTATTTTATTTAGTGGATGTTGTGTCTTGTCAAAAGCTTTTTCTGTATCAATTGAAATGACCATATGGCCTTTATGTTTTATTTTGTTTATGTGGTTTGTCACATTGATTGCCTTTCGTATGTTGAACCATCCTTGTCCTCCTGGGGGATCCCACTTAATCACGATATATGATCTTTTTGATGCATTGATGTATTCTATTTGCTAATATTTTGTTTAGGATTTTTGCATCTGTGTTCATCTCAGATATTGGTCTATAGTTTTCTTTTTATGTGTTGTCTTTGCCAGGCTTTGGTATTAGAGTAATGTTGGCCTCATAGAATGAGTTAGGAAGTATTGCTTCCTCTTCAGTTTTTTGGAAGAGTCTGAAGAGGATAGATGTTAATTCTTCTTTGAATGCTTGGTAGAACTGGTTGGTGAAACCATCTGGTCCAGGGCTTTTGCCTTTAGGGAGATTATGGATAGTCATTTCAATCTCGTTGCTATTCATTGGTCTATTTAAATTATTTAGTTCTTCTTGGTTCATTCTAGATAGGCTATAAGTTTCTATAAACTTGTGCTTTTCTTCTAGGTTGTTAAATTTAGTGGCATAAAGTCCTTCATAATATTTTCTAATAATCCTTTGTATTTCTGTGGTATCAGTGGTAATTTCTCCCTTTTCATTTCTAATTCTGGATATTTGTGTCCTTTCTTTTCACGCTTTGATTATTCTCGCCAGGGGTTTGTCAATTTTGTTGATTTCTCAAAGAACCAGCTCTTCGTTATATTAATTTTTTCTATTGTCTTTCTGTTCTGTAATTGGTTTTGCTCTGCTTTAATTTTTATTATTTCTTTCCTTCTGCTGACTTTGAGTTTTGTCTGCTCTTCTTTTTCTAGTTCTTTAAGATGGGATGCTAAGATGTTTGCTTGTGATTTTTCTTGTTTCTTAAGATTCTTTTGATATAAATTTCCCTCTTATTACTGCTTTTGCTGTGTCCCAATAATTCTGATACGTTGTATTTTCATTGTCATTAGTTTCTATATATTTTTAATCTCATATTTTATTTGTTCTTCTATCTGGTCCTTTTTTAATAAGCTGTTGTTTAATCTCCATGTATATGTGGTTTTTCCTGTTTTCCTTTTTCATTTGATCGCCAATATCAAAGCTTTGTGGTCTGAGAATATACTTGGCATGATTTCAATCTTCTTGAATTTGCTGAGGCTACTTTTGTGTCCCAGCATGTGGTCTACCCTTGAGAATTTTCCATGGACACTAGAAAAGAAAGTGTAGTCTCTTTTTGCTGGATGAAATATCCTGTAAATGTCAATTATCTCTGACTGCTGTAATGTGTCATTTGGAGCTGTTATTTCCTTACTTATTTTCTGTTTGGATGATCTGTCCATGGCTGTTAGCGGGGTTTTAAGTCTCCCACTATGATTGTGTATTCATCAGTTTCTCCTTTCAAATCTGTTAGTAGTTTCTTTGTATATTTTGGTGCATCTTGGTTGGGAGCATATATATTAACTAGTGTCAAATCTTCTTGTTGTATTGTGCCTTCTATCACTATGTAATATCCATCTTTGTCTTTTACTATCTTTTTTAACTTGAAGTTTATTTCATCAGATATCAGTATGGAAACTATTGCTTTTCTCTGGTTACTATTTGCTTAGAGTATTGTTTCCCATCCTTTCTCTCTGAGTCTGTGTTTGTCCTTATGGTTGAGGTGTGATTCTCGGAGACAGCATATGGATGGGTTCTGTTTTTTACTCAAGTCTTATTATTGGTGAGTTTAGTCCATTAACATTTAGAGTGATGATCGATATGTGAGGATTTCCTGTGGCCATTACTTATTTATTTCTTTGTTTTTTGTTTGTTTGTTTTTATCTTTCTTTCTTGTTGTCCCAACTTTGTTCCATTTTTTCCGATGTTTTGTTTCAGGTCAAAGAGCCTCCTTCAGTATTTCTTGGAGTGCTGGCCTTGTGCTGGCAAATTCCCTCAGCTTCTGTGTGTCTGAGAAGGCCTTTATTCCACCTTCATATCTGAAAGATAATTTTGCTGGATAATTTATTCTTGGCTGGAAGTTTCTCTCTTTTAAAGTTTTGAATATTGAATTCCACTCCCTCCTTTCTTTCAGAGTTTCTGCTTAGAAATCTGATGCCAGCTTGATGGGTTTTCCTGTAAAGTTTATGGTTCTCTTTTCCCTGGTTGCCTTGAGAATTGTCTCTTTGTCTTTAGTTTTGGACATCTTTAGTACAATGTGTCTTGGAGAAGATCTGTTAGGGTCCCGGTATGTAGGGGACCTGTTTTCTTCTTCAACTTGGGGTTCCAGGTCTTTCCATAGGTTTCGAAAGTTCTCATCTACTCTTTGTTTGAGTATGCTCTGTGTAGATTGCTCTGCCCCTTCTTCTATTCCTATTATCCTGATGTTGTTTTGTCTCATGGAGTCAGATAGTTCTTGCTCAGTTCTTTCAATCCTTTTGTTTCTATATTCCCTGTCTTCCTCTTTCTAAGCTGTTTCCATGTTCTGATCTTTGATATCACTAATTCTTTATTTTATCTGGTTGGCCTTTTTCCTCTGGCAGTTATTTTGTTTCTCACTTGTTTTATCGTATTATTTATTTCTCGCATTTCCATCTTGATCTTCCTTATGTTTTGAATTTCTTCGTTAAATTGTTCTTTTTATTCATGGACTTCCTTTTTTGTGTCGTTCTTCTCCTTTTTTATGTTGTTCATCTCAGCCATGGTGCTCTGCCAGTATGATTTCATTTCCCTCAGAGCCTTTAGAATGGCTACTTTAAATTCTCTGTTGCTTATTTCAGACACTTCCAGGTCTAAGAAGTTGTCTTCTGGATAAATTTTGTGTTCTTTCTGAGAACTTTTAGTTTTTAAGGAATTCATCCTGTCTGCTGGGTTCTTCATCCTTCACATGAGAGCTTTATATTCAGTGCCCAGATTATTACTTTTGTGGTATCTTGCTGTAGGGAAGACACTAGGTGGCATTGGGGGTTAAGTTTTGGGAGAGAGGGGGTTTGTTTATTTCTTATCTACTGCTGCGTTTGGAGGTGATGTGCATATATCCCAGGGAGAGGCCAAGAAAAGGCACTCCGAGGGCAGTTCCACCTTCTGCCCTATGCTAGAAGAGCTGGGTGGTGCAGGCTGAGGCCTTTTCTGCTGGCTTGGGCAAATGCTATCAAATCTACCTTTCTTCCCGGCCATGTTTCATCTGCTTTTAGAACCCTGGGACGTGTGAGCAAGTGCATACACCATCAGTCCAAAGCTGTGCGCCTGACCTGAGACACCCGGGTCGCCATTGCAGTGGACCAGGAACAGGAAACTGCAGCCCTGTGTAGGAGCCATGCTCCTGCGCTGTAGTTCTCAGGGGGCCTGGAGCTGAGGTGTCGTCTCTGAAGTTCAGAGTCCTAGCTCAGCCCTCCTACCACTCAAAAAGTTCCAGAGGCTGGCTCCCAAACTGTTAAAGCCCAGCTCCCCCATGGTTCTTCCACTTTGCTGGCTTTTATTCCCCACTCCCGTGCACTGTGCTGCTCCTGGATAGTCAGCAGCGATGGTGTCCTGTTGCAGTCCATCTCTGCTCCCTTCCCTCTCCACTCTTCTCTCCAACCTTCAGGTGTTTACTTGCGATATGTTGATTTCTCAGCTGCCGTTTTGTCACCCAGGGTCCTCTTTCTTGGCTCCTGGGCGGCCGCTCAATTGTGTTTTCTGGGAGAGGCTTTAAGGAACTTCTCTCAAAGTTTCATCTTGTTCCTCCTTATAATTTGAATTTCAGTGTTAAAATGTGCCTTTTGTTCACAAATTTCTTTTCTTAGATCATTCATCTCAGCTGTGGTGTCCTGCCAGTACGTTTTCATTTCTCTGAGAGACTTTAGAACTGTAGACTTATATTCTATGTCACTTAATTCATAAATTTCTAGATCTAGAATATCCTTTTCTTGAGCTTTTTCATCTTCTTTTCGAGTGGCTGTAAATCATAAGGTACTCATATTGTTTTTGTGTTCTTTTTCTTTGACATGAGGCTTTTATCCCTGACAGACTAAGGAGCTCTCTTTGCAGCTGCTATTTTTGTGATGTCTTCTTGTAGAGCAGACAGTAGGTGGTGCTGGCTGACAAGTTTTGAGAGAGAACTGAGCTATGGTGTTTAAGTCATATCTCAGTTCTCCACCAGTGTTTGGGGGTGGGGGTGGGCATTTAGTTGTATTTTTTGAGATAGGTTTTAGAGATCTCCTCTCTGGTTGCAGTCTTGCCAATACCTCTTGACATTTTTATCTATATATTTAAAAAAATAAATTGTTTCAGTGGCACCCCACGTAATATTAACCATTACTGACATTTAGTACATTCACAAAGTATTGCAACCATCACTACTCACTACTTCCAGACATTTTGATCACTGATAAGAAAATCCCATGCCCATTAAACAGTCTCTTTCCATTTGACCATCCTCTGGCAAGCACTAATCTGTTTTCTATATCTATGGATTTGCCAACTCTGGACAGTTCATATAAATGAAATAACGTGGTTTTTTATGTCTGGGTTCTTTCACTTGGCATTATATTCTGAAGGTTCATGTACATTGTATTATGTATCAATACTTAATTCCGTTTTATGGTTGAATAATATTCACTTGTACAGATATTCCACATTTTCTTTATTCATTAATTAATTGCTGAATGTCCCCAACCCTCATCTTTTGGCTATTGTAAATAGAGCTGCTGTGAACATTCATAGAAATTTTGTTTGTACATCTGTTTTCAATTATTTTCATGTGCTCATATTAATGTCTTCAAAGAAATGTCTATTCATGTCCTTTGCCTATTTTAACATTGAGTTGTTTCTTTGTTCTTGAGTTTTTAGAGCTCTCTATATATTTTATATACTATAATAGATTCTAAATCATATGATTTGCAAATATTTTCTCCAATTTGTTGGATTTCTTTTCACTTTCTTTTTTTTTTTTTTTTTTTTTTTTTTTTTTTTTTTTTTTTTTTTTTTTTTTTTTTTTTTTTTTTTTTTTTTTTTTTTTTTTTTTTTTTTTTTTTTTTTTTTTTTTTTTTTTTTTTTTTTTTTTTTTTTTTTTTTTTTTTTTTTTTTTTTTTTTTTTTTTTTTGGTATGTGGGTAGCTCCCAAGATAACATCTTTTTATCGTCTTCTGAAATATTTATTTCTTTTTGAGTCAGTTTTGGTAATGTGTGTTTTTCTAGAAATTTGTCTCTTCCAACTAGGTTATATAATTTGTCAGTGTACTGTTGTTCACAGCTTTTTTCCCCTCTTTATTGTTAGGTTTATTTGGGTGACATTGATTAGTAAAAATAACATAGGTTCCAGATTTACAATTCTACAATATATCATCTATGTGTTGTGTTATGTGTTCATCACCCAGAGTCAGTTCTCTTTCCATCACCATGTATTTGACTCCCCCTCCCTCCTCTCCCACCCCTCCCCTAAACCTTCAGATAACCATTAACCACTAAACTATTGACTGTGTCCATGAGTTTTTGTTTCTTTGTTTCTTTCAGCTTTGTATTCCACAAATGAGTTAAATCATATGGTTCTTGGTTTTTTTCTGTCTGGCTTATTTCACTTTACATAATGGTATCAAGGTCCATCCATATCATAAATAGACCTGTTATGCTTTTTCTTATGGCTGAGTAATATTCCATTGTGTATATGTACCAGAGTTTCTGTAGCTAGTTGTCTACCAAAGAACATTTTGACTGTTTCCATGATTTGGCCACTGTGAATAGTGCTGTGATGAACATGGGGGTGCATATTTCTTTGCAGACTAAAGTTTTCAAATTTGGGGGTAGATACTCAGAAGTGGGATTGCCAGGTCATATGGTAAATCTATTCTTAAGTTTTTGAGGAATCTTTATACTGTCCTTCATAGTGGTTGTACCAGTTTGCGTTCCCACCAGCAGTATATGAGAGTTCCTTTTTCTCCACACCCTCTCCACACTTATTATTCCTTGTCTTCTTGATTATAGCCATTTGAACAGTTGTAAGGTGGTATCTCATTGTGGTTTTGATTTGCACTTCCCTAATAGCTAGTGAAGTTAGCATTTTTTCATATATCTGTTGGCCATTAGTATGTCTTTCTGGAAGAAGTGTCTGCTCATATACTCTGCCCATTTTTTTATTAGATCGTTATTTTACTATTGAGTTGTATAAGATTATTTATATATTTTAGATATTAGTGCCTTATCAGAGGCACTGTTTGCAAATATTTACTCTCATTTGGTTGGCTGTCTCTTTGCTATGGTTATGGTTTCTTTTGCTGTACAGAAGCCTTTTAGTTTGATATAGTCCCATTCACTTATTTTTGCTTTTGAGGTCAGGTTTAGAAATCCTCCTTGAACCTGAGGTCTATAAGTTTAGTACTAATGTTTTCTTCTATACACTTTATTGTTCCAGGTCTTATGTGGAGGCCTTTAAGTTAATTTTGATATATGGTAAGAGTTCACTGTTCAGATTCATTCATTTGCATGTGGTTTTCCAATTTTCCTACCACCATTTACTGAAGAAACTTTTTTTTCTATTGTATACTTTTTGTTTCTTTGTCAAAAATTATGTTTATATATTTGTGGGTTTTTTATTCTGTTCCATTGGTTTGTGTTTCTGTTTTTCTTCCAGTACCAACCTGTCTTGATTATTGATGCTTTGTAGTATAGAATGAAATTGGTGAGTGTGATACCTCCAGTCTTATTCTTTTCATGTAAGATTGCTTTGGCAATTTGGGGTCTTTTGTGGGTCCATATGAATCTGATTATTCTTTTATCTATTTCTTGAAAGAATGTCTGTGGAATTTTGATGGTAACTGTGCTGTATCTCTATATTGCTTTGGGCAATATAACCATTTTAACTATGTTGGTTCTTCCAATCCATGAACAGGAAATATTTTTCCATTTCTTTGTGTCCTCTTCAATCTCTTTTAATAGTATCTTGTAGTGTTCAGTATATAAGTTCTTCATGTTCTTTGTTAAGTTTATTCATAGATATTTTATTCTTTTTGTTGTGATCACAAAAGCTATTGTTTGTCTCATTTCTTTATCCAAAGTTTCTTTGTTGGTATATAGAAATAGATTTTTGTACATTGATTTTATATCCTGCAACTTTACTGTATTTATTTATTATTTCTAATAGTCTCTTGGTGGAGTATTTAGAATTTTTTATGTAAAGGATCATGTCATTTGCAAAATGTGGCAGTTGAGCTTCTACTCTCCCAATTTGGATGCCATTTATTCCTTTTTTTGCCTGATTGTTCTGGGTAGAACTTCCAGCACTAAATTGAATAGCAGTGGCAACAGGGGACATCCCTGTCTTGTTCCTGATTTTAGGAGAAGAGGCTTCAGTTTTTTCCCATTTAGTATAATGTTAGCTGAGAGTTTTTCATATATGGCCTTTATTACGTTGAGGTACTTCCCTTCTATACCCATTTTATTAAGTGTTTTGATCATAAATGGATGTTGTATATTGTCAAATGTTTTCTCTGCACCAATTGTTATAATCATATGGTTTTTATATTTTAGTTTGTATATGTGATGTATCACATTGATTGATTTGTGTAAGTTGAACCATCCTTGTGTTCGTGAGATGAATCCCACTTGATTGTCTTGTATAATCTTTTCAATGTATTCTTATATTCTATTTCCTAGTATTTTATTTAGGATTTTTGCATCTATGTTCATCAGAGATATTGGTCTATAGTTTTTGTGTGTGTGTGTTTTATTCTTACCAGGCTTTGGTATTAAGGTTATGTTTGCCTCATGGAAAGATTTGGGAAGTGTTGCCTCTTCTTCAATTTTTATGAAGAGTTTGAGGAGAATGGCATTAGTTCCTCTATGAATGCATTGTTCTATTTAGATTGCCCATTTCTTCTTGGTTCAGTTGAGATAGACTATATGTTTCTAGAAACTTGTTCACTTCTTCAAGGTTTTTAAATTTGGTGGCATATAGTTCTTCATAGTATTTTCTTATAATCCTTGGTATTTCTGTGATATCAGTGGTAATTTCTTCTTTTTCATTTCTAAATTTGATTATTTGTGTTTTTTCTTTTTGCTCCTTGGTAAACCTAGCAAGGGGTTTGTCAATCTTATTGATTTTTTCAAAGAACCATCTCTTCATTGCATTAATTTTGTCTATTGTTTTTCTGCTCTCAATTTCATTTAGTTCTACTCTAATTATTATTTTCTTTTCTTCTGTTGACTTTAAGCTTTTTTATTCTACTTTTTCTAGTTCTTTAAGATGGGATATTAGCTTATTTAGGTCTGTAATGATATCAATTTGCCTCTTATTACTGCTCTGGCTACATCCCAATGATTTTGAAACATTGTATTTTCATTGTCAATTGTGTCTGTGTATACACACACACACACACACACACACACACACACACACACATACACATATGTACCCATGTATTTTTAAAAATGTCTTCTTTATTTCCTCTTTCATCCAGTCATTTTTAAATCATATGTTGTTTAATCTTTATGTATTTGTGGGATTTTTGTTGTTGTTGTTGGTTTGTGCAGTTGATCTCCAATTTCAAGGCTTTGTGGTCTGAATATGCTTTTATTATTTCAATTTTCTTGAATTTGATGAGGTTAGTTATGTGTCTCAGCATATGGTCGATCCTTCAGAATGTTCCATGTGCACTAGTATATAGTCTTGTATTGTATAATGTAATGTCCTGTAAATGTCAATTGTGACCAATTGTTGTAATGTGTCATTTAGAGCTGATATTTCCTTATTTATTTTCTGTTTGGATGATATGGCCACGACTGTCAAGGAGTGTTTAGGTCCCCTACTATAATTGTGTTTTTGTCAGTTTTGTCAGTTTTAGATATTTAAGTAGTTTCTTTATAAATTGAGGTGCTTTCTGGATGGGGGTATATATAATAATGAGTGTCATGTCTTCTTGTTGTTTTATCATTCCTTTTATTATTATAAAATATCCATTTTTATCTCCTTTTTTATTCTTTTCCTGAAGTCTCTTTCATCATATGTAAATATGACTCCTCCTGCTTTTTTCTGGATGCCAATTACTTTGAGTAAGGTTTTTCACCCTTTTACTCTTAGTTTGTGTTTGTTGTTATGGCTGAAGTACATCTCTTGGAGACAGCATGTAGATGTGTTTTGTTTTTTAATCCAGTCAGCTACTCTGTGTCTTTTTATTGGTGAGTTTATTTACATTTAGGATGATTTATATATGAAGACTTTCTATGGCCATTTTGTTTTGGTTTTGGTTGTTCGAAGTCTCGGTTCCTTCTTTGCTTATTTCTCACTGTTTTTTAGCTTGATGGGGTTCTATGATTTTTGTTGTTGTTGTTGTATGTCTTGGTTCAAGGTTGGGTTTTCTTTGTTTTTTTTTGAGTAGTTATCATGAGGTTTATGAAAAGGAAAGTTTCATATATTTAGTGGCTCCTTTTCTTAAATGTACTTTTAATTTCTATTCTCTTTTGGGAATTTAGACCTTTACTTCTTCCCTTTTTATGTTTAGTTGTGCCAACTGTTTACCATTTATTTAGGCTGTTTGTTTTAGGTTGAGTAGCCTTTTTCAGTATATCCTGGAATGCTGGACTTGTGTTGGTAAATTTCCTCAGCTTCTCCATGTCTGTGAAGGTCTTTATTCCTCCTTCATATCCAAGGGATAACTGGATGAATTATTCTCAACTGGGAGTTCCTCTCTTTTAATACTTTGAATATATAATTGCATTCTCTTCTGGTTTGAAAAGTTTTTACTGAGATGTCTGATGACAGCCTAATTGGTTTTCCTTTGATAATTATAATTTTCTTTTCCTGGCTGCCTTGAGAATTCTTCTTTTATCTTTGGTTTTGGATATCTTCAGTATAATTTGCCTTGGAGAAGGTCTGGTGGGATTGAGGTAGCTAGCGGTCCAGTTTTCTTCTTGAATTTGGAGTTTCAGTTCTTCCCATAGGGTTGGAAAATTCTCTACTAATTGTTTTATTACGCTTTTATTAGAAGTTAGTTCTGTTTCTTCTTGCATTCCTATTATCCTAATGTTCTTTCTAATGGAGTCAAGTAGTTCTTGTAGATTTTTTTTTCTTTTTTTTGGTTCTCAAATCTCTGTCTTTTTCCTTCTGTTCAATTTTGATGTTTCTATCTTTGATATCAGTAATTCTTTCCTCCATCTGGTTGGCCCAGCTTCTTATGCACATTAATTCATGCTTTATTTCTTTTATTGCATTGATTATCTACTAAATTTCCTTAGATTCTTTTTTCATAGTTTTAATTTTTTTGAAGTCTTCAATTATTGTTTTTGAACTCTGTTTCTCTCCATTATTTGTCAATTTTTGCTCCGTGTGTTTTTTGGAATCTACTGTTTGATGAGTACTCATATATATTTATAATTAAATACATTTTTTACTAAAAGTCTATTTTGTTTAATATAAGTACAGCTACCTCAGCCCTCTTTTGATAAAAATAGCATTTGGATTGAAAACTTTGTTGTCCCATACTTTTACTTTCAACTTATTCATGATGTTGGATCTAAAGTAAGTCTTTTATAGATAAGAAATAATTGGATAACAATTTTTATCCATTTTGCCAATGTCTTTATTTTAATTGCAGAATAGAAACCATTTAAATGTAATGTGATTATTGACAAGAAGAAACTTACTTCTGACATTTTCTTAAATTATATTTATTGGTGTGACATTGATTAGTAAATTTATGTACATTCCAGGTGTACAATTCTACATCATCTATGTGTTACATTGTGTGCTCACCACCTAGAGTCAGTTCTTCTTCCATCACCATATATTTGGATCACCCTCTCCCCTTTACCTTCTGGTACACACTAAATTATTGTCTGTGCTCATATGTTTTTTCTTTTTTCTATTTTGATTAATTTATTCTGTTCTTTAGATTCCACATATAAGTGAGATCATATGGTATTTGTCTTTCTCAGTCTGATTTATTTCACTTAGCATGATATCTTCTTGTTCCATCCATATTGTTGCAAAAGATAATGTTTTTTTTTTTATTTATGACTGAGTAATATTTCATTGTGTAAATGTACCACAGGTTCTTTATGCAATCATTTATTGATTGGCATTTAGATTATTTCCATATCTTGGCTATTGTGAATAATGCTGGAATAAATATAGGAGTGCATATATTTTTTGGAATTAGTGTTTTGGATTTCTTTGGATAAATACCCAAAAGAGGAATTTCTAGATCATAAAATAGTTCTATTTTTAATTTTTTGAGGAACCTCCATACTGTTTTCCATAGTGGCTGGACAAATTTGCAGCCCCACCAACAGTGAACAAAGATTCTCTTTCTTCCACATCTTCACCAATAATTGTTGGTCAAATTATTGATTACACCGATTCTTACAGGAGTGAGGTGGTATCTCATTGTGGTTTTGACTTGCATTTCTTAGATGATTAGAGATGTTGAGCATCTTCTCACATGTCTATTGGCCATCTGTATGAGGTCAGACAATTAATTTTGTGAACTCATCCTAGAAAAAGTGCTACATACCTCATTGATGAATATCACTATGGTCACCTTAAAAGTATTCCCCTTGGGAAGCTATGCACTTATGCTAGCACCTAGTCCACCATTCAAAGTAATATTGAAACTCTTTTTCTGGAATGGCCATCAGAGCTGTCATTGTACCCAGAACCAACAATTAAGTTCATGAACTTGCCACTGTGCACTTACATTGGCAGCACTGTACAAACAACTTGGTAAGGTGTCATACCAGAAAAAGAATTCCAAAATTGCTTTGAAGGGTAGACTAGGCACTGGTATCAATGCATAGCTTCCCAAGGGGAGTACTTCAAAGGGGACTGTAGTGATATTCAGCAATCAGATATGTAGTATGATTTCGAGGATGAGTTCATGAAATTAATCGTCTGACCTCATATATCCTCTTTGGAGAAATGTCTATTCAGTTCTTCGGCCCATTTTTAAATTAGGGTGTTTGTTCTTTTGGTATTGAGTTATATGAGTTTCTTATAAATTCTGAATATTAATTCTTGATCAGATGTCTCACTGGCAAATAACTTTTCTCATTCTGTAGGATGTCTTTTTGTTTTGTTGGTGGTTTCTTTGGCTGTATAAAAACTTTTTAGTTTGATGAGGTCTCATTTGTTTATTTTTTGTTTTTCTTGCACAAGGAAATATATCATTGAAGACATTGCAAAGGAAGGTTACTTCCTATATTTTCTCCTAGGAGTTTTATGTTTTCAGGTCTATATTTAAGTCTTTAATTCATTTTGAATTTGTTTTTGTATATGGTGTAAGAAGGTGGTCCACCTTCATTTTTTGCCTGTATCTTTCCAATTTTTCCAGCACCATGTGTTGAATAAACTGTCTTTACCCAATATGTATTCTTGCTTTCTTTGTCGTAGATTAATGGACCACTATAGACATAGATTTATTTGTGGGCTCTCTATTCTGTTCCATTGGTCTAGATGTCTGTTTTTATGCCAATATCATACTGTTTCAATAACTGATGTTGTAGTATAATTTGATATCTGGAAGCTGATTCTTCCAACTTTGTTCTTTTTTTCTCACAGTTGCTGTGGCTATCCTAGGTGTATTATGGCCCATATTACTGTTAAGACTATTTGTTCTATTTATGTGAAGAATACCATTGGTATTTCAATGGGAATTACATTGAATCTATAGGTTCCTTTAAGTAGTATGGACATTTAAAATATATTAATTATTCCTATCCGTGAGCATGGTATTTATTTCTATTTATTTGTATCTTCTTTGATTTCTCTCTTTAGTGTCTTGCAATTATCTGAATACAGTTATTTTACTTTCTTGGTTAAATTTATTCCTATGTATTTTTTAATGTAATGGTAAATGGGATTGTTTTCTTAATATCTCTTTCTCCTAGTTTGTAATTTTTTTATATGAATGCAACTGAGAGAAGCTTGGCAAGATGGCAACAGAGAGGGGATCCATGAAACCTCTCTGGAAAATACAATTGAATGGCCAGCTGGGATCCAAAATGGAAAACTCTGAGTGGCACAGTGAGATCTGGGAGATCCACACATCACAAGAAAACACCTGAAGGTTAGAGAAAGGGGGTAAAGCAGGAGAGAAGGGAGGGAGCAGAGATAGATCACCACTCAACCCAAACTTGACTAACTGAAGGAACTAGGAAGGAATCAGGAAACACTGGCTGAGGAGCAGCATGATACAGGTGGGTGGGGGGAGTCCAAGTAGCAGCAAGAGTGGACGCAAGAGTGGCTAAGACCCTGCAAGACCATGGGTGAGTTGCAGTAAGCAGCAGTGTGTTAGGAACACAGTCCAGGAGCTGCACCCTAGGTGACACAGAGGCTAAACACAACACTTGCACTTCCTTAGGCAGGAATAGGGTCCCCAGCTGAAAATTAGAATGGTTGCCTGCTGGGAAAATGCTGAAATGTTGACACATGGTCCTGGGTAAAATGCAGAACCAGAAGAGGGGAGAAAGACTGAGCTTGTGGCACTTGCCACAACCAAGGTGAATGCTAGCCACTACTGGCTTGCATTCCATAGACCTCCTTGCTCTCCCCAAGCTTTCCTGACCAACTGCAAAAAGTGAGTGACTGTAGACCACTCCCCCTCAAGCCCAGGTGGTGGCTGGAGATGTGGCTCAACCACCTACCCTAACTCTCTCCCAAAGCTTCCCCACAGACCCATCTAATGTCTGCTCTTCAGCAAGACACTATAGTGATACCAACTGAGAAAAGAAAGGAGACACCTTCCTGAATCTGTCACGGGAAGAGCCCTCATGCCCAAAGAGGAAGCCACAGCATCTGCCATCACTACATGGAGAAACACTATGAATACCTTATCATTCAATGCTGCTTAGAAAGAAGATGAAAAATCTCAAGTAAAGGACTTATAGATATAGAAATTTATGAACTGTGCGACATAGAATACAAGAATGCAGTTCTAAAGGCTTTCAGAGAAATGAAAACATATTGGCAGAACACACTAACTGAGATAAATGATCTGAGAAAGAAAATTCATGAATAAAAGAGACAATTTAACAAAAAAAATGAAATTAAAAGAAAGAATCAGATGGAAATTTGAATGATAAATAATGCAATAAAAGAAGTGAGAAATGAAATAACTACCATAGGAAATAGGGCAAAACAGATGGAGGAAACAATTAGTGATATTGAAATCAGAACATAGAAACAACACAGGAAGGAAAGAGTAAGAACCTCAGAGTAAAAGGACGGAAAGAACTCTGCAAGAAATATCTGATTCCATTAAAAAAAAAAAAAACAACCAAAAAACAATATTAGAATAATAGGTTTAGAAGAAGGGGAGGAAAAATCCCTTCAGAAAGCATACTCAAACAAATAGTAGACAAAACTTTCCAGACCTATGGAAAGATCTGGAACCCCAAATTTAAGAAAAAAATAGGTTCCCTAGCTACATAGACCCTAGCAGATCTTCTTCAAGACACATTATACTGAAAGTGTGAAAAAATCAAAGACAATAAGACAATGCTCAGGGCAGCTGGGGAGGGGGAGGAAAACTATAGTATTTAAAGGAAAACCTATCGAACTATCATGAGACTTCTCAGCAGAAACTCTACAAACCAGGAGAAAGTGGAATCAGATATTCAAAATATTAAAAGAAAGGAACTTTTAGCCAACAATAAATTATCCAGAAAAATTATCCATCAGATATTATGGAGGAATAAAGACCTTCTCTGACATACAGCAGGTGAGGGAATTCTCCAGCACAAACTGGAATTTCATGAAATACTGAAGGAGCCTCTTTGACCTGAAACAAAACATCACAATAAATGGAATAAAGTTGGGACAAAAAAAAGAGAAATTTAAAAAAAGGGAAGAAGTAATGGCCATATGAAATCCTTATATATCAATCATCCCTCTAAATGTAAATGGACTTAACCAATAAAAAGACACAGTGTAGCAGGCTGGATTAAAAAACAACACCCATCCATATGCTGTCTCCAAGAGACATATCTCAGACATGAGGACAAACACAGACTCAGAGTGAAAGGATTGAAAACAATACCCCAAGCAAATGGCATCAGAGAAAAGCAGGAGTTGCCTTACTGATATCTGATGAAACCAGCTTCAGGTTAAAAAACAAAACAAAACAAAACACAAAGATAGATATTTCATAGTGATAAAAGGGACAATACAAGGAGACTTGATATTAATTAATATATATGTTCCTATTCAGGAAGCACCAAAATATACAAAGCAACTACTAACAGAACTGAAAGGAGAAAATGACAAAGACATAATCATGGTAGAGGACCATAACATCCCCTTAATAGCCATGGACAGATCATTTAGATAGAAAATAAATAAGGAAATTTAAGCTTTAAATGAGACATTAGAGTAAATGTACATAAATGACATGTACATAACACTTCATCCAACAAAAAATGAGTATTTTTTTTATGTAGTGCACATGGAACATTCTCAAGAATAGACCATATGCTGAACCACAGAACTTCCCTAAGCAAGTTCAAGATCATTGAAATCATACCAAGTGTACTCTCAGACCACAAAGCTTTGAAATTGGAGGTCAACTGCAAAAAGAAAGCAGAAAAAAATTACATATACATAGAGATTAAACAACATGTTATTTAAAAATGGTTGGATCAAAGAACAAATAAAAGAAGCAATTAAAAATATATAAAAACACATGACAATAAAATATCAAAAGTATAGAAATACAGTGAAAGCAGTAATAAGAGAGAAATTTATATCATTATAAGCCTATCTTAAGAAATAAGAAAAAATCACAAGTAAAATCCTGACATCCCATTTTTATAAAACTTGAAAATAAAGAACAGAAAAAAACCAAAGTCAGAAGAAGGAAAGAAATAATAAAAATTAAAGCAGAGCTTAATGAAATTGAGAACAGAAAGACAATAGGAAAAATTAATACAACAAAGAACTTGTTCTTTGAAAAAAATCAACAAAATTGACAACCCCCTAGTTAGGCTAACCAAAGGACAAAAGGAAAGAACACAAATATCCAAAATTAGAAATGAAAAGAAAAAAGTATGACTTATACCACAGAAATACAAAGGATCATAAGAAAACATTATGAAGGGCTTTATGCCCCTAAATTTAACAACCTGGAAGAAATGGACAAGTTTCTAGAAACATGTAGTTTATCTAGACTGAACCAAGAAGAAGTGGATAATCTAAATAAACCAATCAATAGTAAAGAAATGGAAACATCCAAAACCTTACCAAAGGCAAAGCCCCAGAGCAGATGGTCTCATCAATGAATTTTGCAAGCAGTCAAAGAATTAATGGCTGTCCTCAGACTCTTTCAAAAAGTTGAAGATGAGGCAATACTTCCCAATTCATTCTACGAGGCTAACATTACCTTAATACCAAAGCCTAGTGAAGATAACACACACACACAAAAACTATAGACCAATTTCTCTGATGAACACAGATGCAATAATCTTAAACAAAATATTAGTAAATAGAATACAACATGAAAAAGATTATACACCACAATCAAGTGGGATTCATCCCAGGAGCACAAGTATGGTTCAACATAGGCAAATCAATCAATGTGATACACCACATAAACAAAATCAAAGGTAAAAACCATATGACCATATCAATTGATGCAAAAAAAATTTAACAAGACACAACATCCATTTATGATCAAAATGCTAAATTAAATCAGTATAGAAGAAAAGTACTTCAATATAATAAAGGCCATATATGAAAAACTCTTAGCTAATATCATATTGCATGAGGAAAGCTGAAGTCCATATCCCTCAAATCAGGAACAAGACAGAGATGCCCCCTGTCATCAATACTATTCAATATAATATTGGAAGTTCTAGCCAGAGTAATCAGGCAAGAGAAAGGAATAAAAGGTATCCAAATTGGGAAAGAAGTCAAACTGTCACTATTTGCTGATGCCATGATCCTTTATTCAGAAAATTCCAAAGATTCCACAAGAAAACTGTTAGAAACAGTAAATAAATACAGTAAGTCACAGGATACAAAATTAATGTACAAAAACCAATTGCATTTCTATATATAAACAACGAATCTTCTGAAAATGAAATGAGACAAATAATACCTTCTGCAATTGCAACAAAAAGGAATGAAATACCAGGGAATTTACTTAACAAAGAATGTAAAAAACAAACAAGCAAACACAAAAACAAAGAACGTGATGAACTTATACACAGAAAAGTATAAGACACAATTTTTTTTTGAAAGAAATTGAAGAAGACACAAAGAAATGGACAGATGTTTTATGTTCATGGATAGAAAGACTCAACATAGTTAAAATGGCCATATTACTCAAAGCAATATACAGATTTAATGTAATTCTCATCAAAACCCCACAAACATACTTTCAAAAAATAGATTAAAAATTATTATGTTTTTTTGGAACAACAAAAGACCTCTAATCGCCACAGCAATACTACATAAAAAGAATAAGACTGGTGGTATCATGGTCCCCAATTTCAGTTTATACTACAAACCATCAATAATCAAAATAGCTTGGTACTGGCAGAAAAAAAGAGCCACACACCAATGGAATATTGAATACCCAGAAACAAATCCATAAATATATGCAGAAATAATTTTTGATAAAAAGCAAAAAATATGCAATGGGGAAAAAAGTCTCTTCAGTAGTTGGTGCTAGGAAAACTGGAAAAACATATGCAAAAGAATGAATCTGAGCTGTGAACTCTCATAATACACTAAAATTAATTCAAAATGGAATAGAGATCTTTATAGAAGATTCACAACAATTAACTATATTGAAAAAAATATATTGCTACTAAACTTAAAGACCTGAAGCTCAAGGCGGACCTCATGAATCTTACCTCAAAGGTAAGGGAAGTAAGTGGAAAAATAAATGAAAGTTTTGCACTGCAAAAGAAACCATCAGCAAATCAAAGAGGCAGCTAACTGTATGGAAGAAAATATTTGCAAACAACGCATCCAATAAGGGTCTAATATCTAAAATATATAAAGAAGTAGTATGACTCAACAACAAAGAAACAACCCAATTGAGAAATGGGCAGAAGACCTGAACAGGCAGTTCTCCCACAAAGATATACAAATGACCAACAGATATATGAAAAAGTGCTTCACCTCATTAGGTATTGGGAAAATGTAAATCAAAACCATGATGAGATACCACCTCACACTGTTACAATGGCTATTATCAACAAGACAAGGAATAACAAGTGCTGGAGAGGATGTGGAGAAAAAGAAATTCTCACACACTGCTGGTGGGATAGTAAATTGGTACAACCTTAATGGAGGACAGTGTGGATGTTCCTCAGAAAACTGGGAATGGAATTACCATGTTACCTGTCAATCCTGCTTCTGGGTATTTACCTCCCAAATTTAAAAACCATAGTCCACAAAAACTTATGTACCCCAATGTTGATCACAGTGCTGTTCACTGTGGCCAAGACATGGAAGCAACTAGTTTCTGTTGATAAATGACTGGATAAAAATGCTTGGTACATATACACAGTGAAAAATTACTCAGCTATAAGAAAAATGAAATACTGCCATTTACAACAAAATGGTTGGACCTTGAGATCATCATACTAAGCGAAATAATCCAGACAGAAAAAAACAAGAACCATATGACTTCACTCATGTGGGAAATATAAAACTGAAAGCAACAAAGAAAAGAAAACAAAAAAGAAACTCATGGACGTAGTCAATTGTTTAGTGGTTACCTGGGGGCAAGGGTGGAGCTGTTGGGAGAAAAGTGATGCAGTTGGAGAGGAGGGAGTGTGGCCAAATATATGGTGATGGAAAGAGAACTGACACTAGATGGTTAACACATAATGAAGCACACAGATGAAGCATTGTAGAATTGCACACCTGGAATCTATGTAATTTGTGTTAACCAATGTTATCTCAATAAATCTAACAATATTAATAAGAAGGAGAATGCAACTGATTTCTAAACATTAGTTTGTATTATGCTATTTACTAAATTTATTTATCAGTTTCAATTATTTTGGGGTTGAATCTTTGGGTTCCTCTATATATAGTATCATGTCATCTGCAAATAATAGTTTTACTTCTTCTTTTCCTATTTGTATGCCTTTTATTTGTTTTTCTTGTGTAATTGCTGTGGTTAGGACTTCCAGTTTTATGTTGAATAAGTGTGGTGACAGTGGATGTTTGTGTCTTGTTTTTCATCTAAAGAGAATGTTTAGCTTTTCCCCATTGAGTATGATAGCTTTATCATACATAGCCTTTATTATATTGAGATATATTTCTTTTATTTTCACTTTGCTGAGAGTTTTTATCATAAATGACTCCTGGATTTTGTTTTTATCATAAATGGCTGCTGGTCAATTCTGCATCTGTTGAAATGACCATATGATTTTTATTTGTCATTTCATTTATGGGTGGATTAAGTTAATTGAATTATGTATATTGAACCAAACCAGCATCCCAGGAATAAATCCCACCTGATAGCGGTATATGATTTTTTTTAATGTATTGCTGAATTTGATTTGTTAATGTTATGTTGAAAATTTTTGCATCTATGTTCATTTGGGATATTGGCCTATAGTTTTCTTTTTATATATTATCTTTATCTGGTTTTGGAATGAGGGTAATGATGGTCTCATAAAATGAGTTTAGGAGCCTGCTGTCTTCCTGGGGTTTTTAAAATAGTTTGAGGAGAATAGGTGTTAATCCTTTTTTGAATGTTCAGTAAAATTTACCTGTGAAGCCATCTGGCTAGGACTTTTATTTGTTGGGAGCTTGTTGATTGCTGATTCAATGTTGTTGTTAGTAATAGATCTATTTAGATTTTCTGTTTCTTTTTTATTTAACCTTGAAGATTTATATGTTTCTAAGAATCTATCTATTTCTTTCAGATTGTATAATATGTTGGTGTATTGTTGCTCATAGTATTTTCTTATAATTTCTTGTATTACTATGATATCTGTTGTCACTTCTCTTTCCTTTCTAATTTTATTTATTTGAGTCTTTTCTCTTTTCTTGAGAAATCTGATTAAAGGTTTGTCAATTTTGTTTATCTTTTTGAAGAATCAGCTCTTGGTTTCATGGATCTTTTGTATTGTCTTATTAGTCAATTTTGTTTATTTCCACTCTGTTTTTTTATTATTTCCTTCCTTTTACCCATTTTGGGCTTTGTTTGCCGTTCTATTTTCAGTTTCCATAGGTTTAAAGTTAAACTGTTTATTTGAGATTTTCTTTTTTGGTTTTTTTAGGTAGGCCTGCATTACTATGAATTTCTCTCAGTACTGTTTTACTCTGGCTCATAGATTTTAGGTAGTTGTGTTTCCATCCTTGTTTGTCTCAAGGTACCTTTTGATTTCTTTCTTAATCTCATTGATGGCCCATTCATTGTTCAGTAACATATTGTTTAGCAGCATATTGTTTAGGCTCCATGTGTTTTTGTGTTTTTCACTATTTTTCTTATAATTGATTTCTATTTTCATAATGTTGTGATCAGAGAAGGGGCTTAATATAATTTCAATTTTCTTAAATTTATTGAGACTTCTTTGTGGCCTAACATGTGATCTTTCTTGGAAAATGTTCCATGTGCACTTAAAAAGAATGTATATTCTGCTGTTATGGATGTAATGCTCTAAAAATAATCAATTAAATCTATTTGGTCTAGGATGCCATTTAAAGTCACTGCACCACATTGATTTTCTGTCTGGAAGATGCTTCCATTGGTGTCAGTGGGGTGTTAAAGTCCCCTTCTATGACTGTTTTACTGTTCATGTGTGCCTTTATGTCAGTCAATATTTGCTTTATATATTAGTTGCTCATATTTTGGGTGCATAAATGTTTACAAGAGTGATGTCATTTTGTTTGAATGATCCATTTATAATTATGTAATGTCCTTCTTTGTCTCTTGTTATAGTTTTTGTTTTAAAGTTTATTTTGTCTGATATAAGTATTGCTATCCCAACTTTTTTCTCATTTCCATTTGCATGAAATATCCTTTCTCATTCTTTTATTTTCAGTCTATGTGAGTGTCCTTCTGAGGTGAGTCTCTTGAGACTGTGTATGCCTTGGTCTTGCTTTCTTAACCATTGAGCTACCCTGTGTCTTTTGGTTGGAGCATTTAGCCCAATTACATTTAAAGTGATTCTTTATAGGTACATTTTCATCATCATGTTGTTATTCATGTTTTTATTTTATTTTATTTTATTTGCTTGTTTTCTCCTATCTTCTGCTTAAAGAAATCCCTTTAGCATTTCTTGTAATTCTGGCCTGGTGGTATTGAATTTCTTTAGCTTCTTATCTGGGAAGTTCTTTATCTGTCCTTCAATTTTAAATAATAGCCTTGCTGTGTAGAGTAGTTTTGGTTGTAGGCCCTCGTTTTTCATAAGTTTAACTATTTCCTGCCACTCTCTTCTGGCCTGCAGTATTTTTTATTGAGAAATCTGCTAATAGTCTTATGGGAACTCCCTTGTAAGTAAGTAGTTGTCTTTCTCTTGCTGCTTTTACAACTCTCTGTTTTTAATCTTTGCCATTTTAATTATGATGTGTCTTGATGTGGGCCTGTTTGGGTTCATCTTGTTTGGGACTCTATGGACTTCCTGGGATTTGGTATCTATTATTTTTGCTAGGTTAGTGAAGTTTTCAGGCATTATTTGTTCAAATAGGTTTTTGATCCCTTGCTCCATTTTTTTTCTCATTCTGGTACTCCTATGATCTGAATATTCTTACACTTTATGTTATCCCAGAGGTTTCTCAGGCTATCTTCATTTTAAAAATACTTTTGTTCTCTTTGTCCTTCCATTTGGGTATTTTCTGCTACTTTGTCTTCCAGATCGATGATTCAATTTTCTGCTTCACTTACCTGCTGTTGATTTCTTCTAGTGTAGTCTTCATTTCAGTTCTTGTATTCTTTATTTCTGATTGGGTTTTTTTTTTTTATGGTTTTTATATCCTTCTTAATGGTTGTGGTCTCTTTGTTGAAATTTTCATTTAGTTCCTTAAGCATTCTTATAAGGTGTATTCTAAACCCTTGCTCCCATAGGTTGATAGCCTTCATTTTATTTTACTCTAATTCTGTAGGTTTCTCTTGTTCCTTTATTTGGGTCATATTTCTTCTCTGTGTTTGCCTCTATGTATCAGGTATCGCTCTTATGTTTCTTAGTCTTTGCTTGGTGGCCATATGTAGTATATGTCCTGTGTGGTCCAATTGTGCAATTTTTCTGATCTCCTCTGTGTGTTATCTAGGATTATCTCTTGATTATCTTCTCACAGCACAACTTCAGCTACCTTAGGGGAGTGGCCGAGTAATACCAAAGCTTCTCAGTCTGCTGCAGATGGCCGTTTTTGCTGATGTTTGTAAAATAGTTTTCCCTTGTTAGTAAGGTGGGGCTGATAACTCATCCACCTAGAGTGCCTCCATGTTGACAGGGCAAATATCTAGGGGACCTGTTTTCACTTTTGGAAAAGAAAAAGATAAGAAAGAGATACAAAAACAACCAAACAGATATACAAAATAAAATTTCCTGAGAATCCCTCAGTCTGCTACTCACAGCCCACCATTAGCTGCCCTGGGGATAGGGTGATGATACTGGCAGAGGGTGGGCAAGAGAGCAGCACTGGGAGTTTCCCAGGCAGCCTCAGACATCAGGTCCTGCAAAGTCTGAAAGAAAGTCATCCCCCACTAGTAGGGCAGTGTTGATCACTCAGCCTCCCAAGAGTTCTTCTATGGGGGCAAGGCAACACTTCAGGGTGCCTGTGCACACTTTGAAAGAAAAGAAGGGAAATAAGTATTAATAATAATAATAATAAAATTAAAAAATAAAGAAAATAAGAATAAAAAATAAAAGTAAAATTAAAAATATAAACAAATTTTTAAAAATTCAAACATTTAGAAAAATAAAATTAAGAAGAAATACAAATAAAAAGTCATTAAAAGAGTTAAAAAGAAGAGAAAAGAATAATAAGAGAAAATAGGTAAAATTAAAAGAAAAAAGAAAAAGTTTATTGTAAATCTGTGGTAGATGAGAAAGAAAGAAAAAAATAGAATTAAGAAAAAAAAAAACAACACCTTTTTTTTCTCTTTTCCTGTGGGCCCCATGGTCTGTTGGTTTCAGCACACATTCAATTGCCTTGGAGGAGTAGCAGAGTGGCACCAAAAACTCTCTGGAGAGTCAAAGGCAGCCTCTTTTACAAAAGCCTTCAAGGATGTCTTCCCCCAATAGCTGGGCAGGGCTAATTGCTCAATCAACTGTAGTTGCATGGGGCAAATCACTAGCATGCCAGAGCACCCTTTGAAAGAGGAAAAAAAAAGAGAAAAATATAGAGAAAAATGATAATATTAATAAAAAATAAAATAAATAAAATTAAAACAAAAAATATAAAAATATATACAAAATAAAAAGAGTAATGAAAAAAGAAAATTACAGAAAAAAAGGAAAAAGTAAAAAATAAAAAAAAATCAGTAATAATAAGTTTTATGGAAGCCCAGTGGTTTTTTGCTCACTTCTCTTTTAGCTTTGCAGAAGGAGAGGCAGAGCAGCACTGTTTTCTCCTTGGAGCCCCAGACAGCCTCTTCCAGCATAGGATAAAGAGAGAGAGAGAGAGAAAGAGAGAGAGAGAGAGAGAGAGAGAGAGAGAGAGACTGAGACTCTGCCCTGCTACTTTGCTAGTATGGAGAGCTGATCACTCAGCAACCCTGGGTGCCCCCTGGGTGGAGAGGGCAAAATTCTGGGTAAGCTGTGTGGCCCACAGCTTCACTTCATGGCAGTTTCATGCCCTCAGGTGCTGCTGTGCTAAAAATCTGCAAGACCAGTTCCCACAGCAATTATAGTAGGGGCGGAGCTGGGCACTTAACAGCCTAGAGCACCCTGGGATATGTAGTCCAATTTGTGTTTGGTGGGGTTTTTGGTTGAGTCTCCAATATAAGGTGCCTGTGTGGACTTTGTTAGACCAGTGAAGTCTCAGAGTTAACTCTTTTGGGGAGGGTTCAACTTAAAAAAAGGCATCTTCCAGTGGGCTACATGGGTGGATGACTCCAGCCCTCAAACAGTGGGACCCTTCCACTCCCACTCCAAAACCTTACAGTTCAACCTTTCACCATGTGTTCCTGGAGCCTTCAGGAATGCTGTCCCTTCACTGAATATCAAATGAGCTGTGGCAAGCTGTTGGGCCTGTGCATGCGCCCCACTGAAGAGTGTCTGATTTCCACCAGCTTCTGTCCCATTGATACAGACAGATATATTGAACTCTTGCTGATTTTCCCTTCCAGATGTAACAAGATGTTTTCTCTCCTGCACAGGGTTCCCAGGGTAAGGAGCCCAATGCAGGTCCAGCACCCCTCGCTCCTCCATGGGAGCCCCTGCCCCTGCCCCTGAGGTATTCCTTCTGGAGTGGGCCTGGGACCACCACGCTTTGTTTCTCTCTTTCCTACCAGTTTTTATTGGACTTCTTTCCTTATTTCCTCAGCTGTCTGGGCTCTGTTCCATCAGTCCTCCAATGTTTCCCAAGCCTAACTGTCCCTCTATCTATCTGCAACCCTGATGTGATCCTGGGAGACTGTGGACACTGCTTCCACCTAATCCACCATCTTTTTCTGTATTGTTCATGTTAACTTCTGACATTTTGTTATTAGTTTTCTATATGTCTGATATCTTTTATGTTCCTCAATTCCTCCATATGACCTTCTTTTGTGTTTAATTTTTTTCTAGTATACCATTTTGATTCCCTCCTCATTTCATACACACACACACACACACACACACACACACACACACACACACTTTGGGAATTACATTTAATATTTAAATTTATAGCGGTCTACTTTGCATTGGTGCCAATTTATTTTCTGTCACATCCTGCATGACAAGAGCTGTGGGAGAACTAAAAGGGCAACACAAGATTAAGAATGACAGTAGCCAAGAACAGATTATAAACAGGGTCAAGGGACTCAAGCCTCAAAGACTGAATCCCGAATCAAGCCTGACACATAATTTTATTAGTGGACAGAATGAGGAAGTAAAATTTGTTCCAAGGTCTGTGATTATTGTGACTCATGGCGATTTTCCTGAAAGTCCCCATTGTGTTCTAGCACATACTGTGCTTTTACACATGCACATAGCCACAAGGACTCAATGTACGGAAACCACCTCAGGGAGTTGACTCAGTACCCAAATTATCTCTAAGGGAGCATGACCAATATCATTCTATGGGGTCTCAACTTGAGCTGTATGTGGGAAGCAGGACAGCCAGGGGGCAAGAGATTAACCTCAGTAGGGGTGATGGTCTATGCCTCTCCTCTGTTGAGCTCAAGCTCTCTCCTGATGGCCCCTATGTGACTGAGCCTGTCTCAGGTTATTCCTTCCTAGAAGAATCTTACCCATCTTTGATTAATCAGCCATCCTCCTGGGCCATACAGGGTGATGTGAAATGTGCAAGTGAGGGAGGAACAGTACCTCCAAAAGAGGGTCATTTCTGTCTCCTAAATATTCTATGCCCCCATGGCCGCCATGCCCAGCTCCTGCCATAGGATGTTATGGGGAATGCGTGAGGGGGATAGATGGTTCGGCAGCTGAAAGACAATTTTCAATAGTAAAAAATTTGCTCTTATACTGCTCCATACACTTCCCCTTCATGTTATTGTCACTATATCTTTATACATTGTATACTAATTAACGTACGATTTAGAATTATACTTTTGCATAATTCTTTTTGAATTTGTTTTTTTGAATAATTCTTTTTTAGTTGTTTTTAAAAGCATATATAAAACAAAAAGAGAAGTTAAAAACCAAAAATACAATAATATTGACTATATTTTTACCTAAATAGTTACCTATATGAATGTTACTTATTTTTTTATATAAATTTGAATTCTGTATAGTGTTTTCTTATTTCATTTTGAAGGAGTCCCTTTAGTATTGCTTCTAAGGCAGTCTTGAGAATCTTAATTTGTCATTCATTTTAGAAGGGTAGTTTTAACATATATGGAGTTCATAGTTAACAATTCTTTTTTTCTTTCGGTATCCTAAATATGTCATCACACAGACTTTTTGTTCCTGATGAGAAATTGGCTGTGAATCTTATTGCTACGTGGTGAATCACTTTTGCTACTTTCAAGATTCTCTTTTATCCTTGTCTTTTAAAATTTTAATTATAATGTGTCCTAGTGTAGATCTCTTTGAACTTTTCTTGAAGTTTGTTGATTACCTTAGTTGTGTAGATTCATGTTTTTCATTAAATTTGGGAAATATTTTACTAGTATTTCATCAAATATTTTTTCTGCCCCTCCTCTCCTCTTGGACTCTCATTATATGTATGTTGGTTTATTTGATGGATTAGCACAGACTCCTCAGCCTTTTGTTTTGTTTTGTTTTTGTTTTTGTTTTTTTATTCTTTTCTTTCTGCTCCTCAGGTTGGATAATTTTAATGGTCATATCTTAAAATTCATTGAATCTTTTTTCTATCTGCTCACATCTGCTATTGAACTTCTCTAGTAAGGTTTTGAATGTAGTTATTGTACCTTTCAACACCAGAATTTTTATTTGGTTTCTTCTTTTCAATTTCTATTTTTTTAATTTAATATTCTATATTTGTTCATACATCATTTTTCTCCTGGTTTTCTTAAGTTATTTTTCTATAGATTCCTTTGGCTCTTTGAGCATATTTAAGACAGGTAACTTGCAGTCTTACTTCAGGAAGAAGTCTAACAAAGTCCTTGAAGTTTCCTCATTAATGGTGTCTGTAATTTCTTTTTTTCTCTCCCCTCCCCAGTGTAGAAACCATAATTTCTGTTTCTCTTAATGACTTATATGTTTTACATTTTTTAAATTTTATTTTTAAAATTTTATTGGGGTGACATTAATAAAAATAGGTCCCAGGTGTACAATTCTACATTACATCTTCTATTTGTTAAAATCATGTCTTATATTTTTTGTTGTTGAAAACTAGACACTTAAATATTATAGTGCAGTAACTATAGAAATTAGATCTTTCCTCTTCCCCAGCATTCGCTGTTGTGGTTGTTGAGAGCTATACTTGCCTGTTTACTTTGGCAAAGACTGTATTTCTTGTTATCTGTGGTCACTGAGGTCTCTGTTCGGTTATTTTAGCAGTCAGCCAGTAACCTGATGGAGTTTTTCTAATTGCTAAAATTAGCACCCTCTCTATTTAACACTTCCCTGTTACTTAAGAGTTTTATTAGATGGCCTATGTTTCGAAAAAGTTTATTCTGTCATTTTTTGCCAACTTAATTTTTCAGTGGAGGACTAAATCTTGATGTTCCTCACTCCACTATTTTCTGTGACATCTCCCCCTCTTTTTTTATTTATGAAAAATGTACAGTTTTACATTTAAGTCCATGATCCATCCTGAGTTAATTTTTCTATGAGAAAGAGATGATGAGATTTAGATCAAGATTCTTTTTAAAAATTTTGTCTATGTATGTCTACCTCCAGTACAATTTGTTTTAAAGAGCTATCTTTCTCCCAATGATTTGTTTTTGCACTTTTGTCAAAAAAAAAGTTGACCACATTTTTTTTAGGTCTGTTTTTATTTCTTTTCTGTCATGTCTTTTTGATGTATATATCTGTCTTTTCAAAAATACCACAGTCTTGGTTGTTAGTGCTATAAATTAAGTCTTGAAATTGGGTAAAATCTTTTCTCCACTTTATTTTTCTTATTCAAAGTTGTTGTAGGTAGTATAGTTCTTTTGTCTTTCCATATAAATTGTAAGATAATTTTGTTTACATCTATAAAAATCTTCCTTGGATATTGATAGAAATAGTGTGAAACTTCTGTACCAATTTGAGAGAATTAATAGATTTTGATGTTGAGTTTTCCAATTTAAGAATATGGTCTGTCTCTCTACTTATTTAGGTCTCATTTGGTTTTTTATTAGCATTTTCTAGTTTTTAGCATAAAATTTCATGTGTGTTTTCTTAAATTTATATCTATGCCTTTCACTTTCCTTGAGTGAATGTAGATGGTATTGTGCTTTAAAACTTTTTGGCTTCTGCATTTTCATTGCTAGTATATAGAAATATAGTTATTTTAATAAATTAATCTTATGTCCTACAAGATTGTAAAAATCACATTAGTACTATCAGGAGGTTTTAATTTTTAAAATTTTTGTATTTTATTATTTTTATTGGGTGACATTGGTTGGCAAGAATTACATATGCTGTAGGTGTACAATTCTACAGTGCATCATCAACTTGTTGTATAATAAGTTCACTACCCAGTGTGAGTTTTCTTTCCATCACCATCCCTCTTCTCTCACCCCTTCCCCTTTGCCCATCTCCTCCCCACTTCTCCCCAAATAAACATTAGATTATTGATTGTGTCCATGGGTTTTTGTTTGTTCATTTGTTTTTTCTTTGTTGTTTTCAGTTTTATATTCTGCATATGAGTGAAGTCATATAGATTTTGTTTTATTCTCTCTGGCTTATTTCACTTAGCACAATGATCTCCAGGACTCAGAAATCTCCCTTCTGGGGATCTACCCAAAAAACTTGAAAATGTTAGTCTTCAAAGAATTATGTATCCCAATGTTCATTGCAGCGCTGTTCACTGTGACCAAAACATGGAAACAACCAAAATGCCCTGTGACAGATGACTGGACAAAGGAGATTTTTAAAAAAGATACCTTGAGATTTTCTACAGAGACAATCATATAATTGCAAATAAGGATAGTTTTATTTTTTATTTTATAATCTATAATATATGTTGCTTATTTCAATTTCTTGCCTAATGCACTAACTAGAATATAAAACAGTCTGTTGAATAAGAAATGATGAGGTGATGAGAGCCCTTATCCTTGTCTTATTCCCAATCTTATGTGGAAATTCATCCACTCTTTTACCATCAAGGAAATTTATCTTTAGGGGTGTTCATGTGTGTGTAGATTCATTTTATCAATTTGAGGAGATTTCCCCTGATTCCCATTTCTGAGAGTCTTAATTATGAATGGATGCTGAATTTCATGAAATATTTTTTCTGCATCAATTTATACAATCATGTGATCATTTCCTACCTTGCCTGTTAATATGGTAAATAACATTGAATGACTGCTGAATATTGAATTGCATTTGCATCCCTAAAATACCTTTTGATTATGGCATATAAATCTTTTTTTTTTAATTCATTTTTATTGTTAGACTTATTAGGGTGACATCTGTTAGCAAGAATTACATAGGTTTCAAGCATACATTTCTACAGTGCATTGTCAACTTGATGTATAATAAGTTGACCACCTAATGTGACTTCTCTTTCCATCACCTTATATTTCGCTTCCATCCTCCTCCCCTACCCCCTCCCCTTTCTCCCCTCCCTAACCCACTCGACCCCAAATAAACATTAAACTATTGATTGTGTACATGGGTTATTTGTTTGTTCATTTCTTTTTTTCTTTGCTGTCAGTTTTATATTCCGCATATGAGTGAAGTCATACAGTTCTTTGTTTTTTTCTGTCTGGCTTATTTTACTAAGCATGATGATCTCCAGGTCCATCCATTTTGTTGCAAATGGCAATATTTCATCTTTTCTTATAGCTGAGAAATATTCCATTGTGTATATGTACCACAGCTTCTTTATCCAGTCATTTGTTGCAGGGCACTTTGGTTGTTTCCATGTTTTGGCCACTGTGAACAGCGCTGCGATGAACATTGGGGTACATAAGTCTTTGCGGACAAAGGTTTTTAAGTTCTTTGGGTAGATCCCCAGAAGGGGGATTGCTGGGTCAAATGGTAACTCCATTCCCAATTTTCTGAGGAACCTCTACCCTGCCTTCCACAGTGGTTGTTCCAGTGTACCAGTGTACCAGAGTTCCTTTTTCTCCACATCCTCTCCAGCACTTGTTATTCCTTGTCTTGTTGATAATAGCCATTCTAACAGGTGTGAGGTGGTATCTCATTGTGGTTTTGATTTGCATTTCCCTGATAGCTAATGAGGATGACCATTTTTTCATATGTCTGCTGGCCATTTGTATTTCTTTGTGAGAGAAGTGTCTGTTTAGTTCTTCTGCCCACTTTTCAATTGGGTTGTTTGGTTTTTTGTTGTTAAGTCTTATTAGTTCTTTATATATTTTAGATATTAGACCCTTATCTGATGCATTATTTGCAAATATTTTCTCCCATTCAGTTGGCTGTCTCTTTGCCTTGTTGATGGTTTCTTTTGCTGTGCAGAAGCTTTTTAGTTTGATATAGTCCCATTCATTTATTTTTGCTTTTACT
>PVJL010003593.1:0-97065 GCA_004026885.1 Lyroderma lyra | reverse complement strand
AGGTTCATTCTTTTGCATTTGTTTTTCCAGTTTTCCCAGCACCACCTACTAAAGAGGCTGTCTTTTCCCCATTGTATGTTTTTTGCTCCTTTATCGAAAATTATTTGTCCATATATTTGTGGGGTTATTTCTGCGTTTTCAATTCTATTCCATTGGTCTATATTTCTGTTCTTCTGCCAGTACCAAGCTGTTTTGACTATTGATGCTTTGTAATATAAAATATACAATGCTGAATTCTATTTACTAATGTTTTGTTTATAAATTTAGCCTCTAATTTTCTTCATTTTAAAAAATTGTCTTTGCCTGGTTTTGATACCTGGGTAATGTTAGTCTCACAAAATGAAACATTCCCTTCCTCTTGAATTTTTCTGCATGAGATTGTATAGAAATGGTGGTAATTTTTCTTTGGTACAATTCTACACTGAAACAATTTGGGCCTGGATATCTCTTTTTCGGGGAAGTTTTTATTTATTTATGAATTCAATTCCTTTAATAGTAATAAGGACATCAAAATTATCTGTTTCAGATTGGATGAGTTTTTTTCCAAGGAACTGGTCTATATCATCTAAATTATCAATTTTTTGTGTGTGTAGATTTATTTATGATATTCCTCATTTTCTTTTTGATATCTCAGAAATTATTTCTTATTTTATTATTTCTTATATTTCTTATTTTATTCCTAATATTGGTGATTTGTGACTTTTTTCTTGGTCTTTCTATAGGTTTTCTGATTTATTATCTTTTTAATAAAACAGCTCTATTTTTAATTTACTTTTTTTACTGTTTTTCTCTTTTCTATTTTATTAATTTCTACTGTTATCATTATTATTTTCTTCCTTCTGTTTCCTTCAGATTTATTCTAATATTGTTTTTTCTAATTTCTTGAGGTCAGAGCTTAGATTATTGATTAGAGGTGTTTTCTCTTTTCTCATATAAATACTTAATGCTATAAATTTCTCTCTCAGCAATGATTTAGCTATGTCCTACAAATTTTGATATGTTGTACTTTTATATATATTTTAGTGTCCTTGAGATTTTCTCTTTGACCCATGGATTATTGAGAAGTGTGTTGTTTAGTTTCTAAGTGTTAGAGATTTTTCTGTTATAGTTCTGTTATTAATTTTTATTTTCCATTATAGTTAGAGGACATCAATTCAATAGCACTTGAGAAGGTGTGTATTCTACAGTTTTGGATTGGAGTGCTCTATAAATATTAATTAAATCTTATTGGTTGTTGTTGGTGTTGTGTTCTTGTATATCCTTGCCAATTATCACTCTAGGTATTCTATCAATTGTTGAAAAAGGAATGTTGAAGTCTCCAACTAAATTGTGAATTTGTCTATTTTTCCTTCAGTTCTAGTAGTTTTTGTTTCACATATTTTGCAGCTCTTCTGTTTGGTGAATAAAAGGTCTGACATTAAATTCACAAACTTGCCACTGTGCACTTATGTTGGCAGCACTGTACAAACAATGTGGTAAGGTTTTATAACCTTGCTATATCTGGGTCTCACAGCAGTGTTCATGTTGACATGTAATAGTATCTTGTTCAGTGGAATTCATTAGTTTGTTTTTTGTGTGCCATTGTGAGAATGTCAAAGCTTGTTTTTGTGTGCCATTGTGAGGATGTCAAAACTTGAATTAGAGCAACAAGCAAACATTAACTTTCTTGTAAATTTGACAGGACAAAAATTTTTTTGTCAGTCCAAATCAGGAGTCAAAACAATGTTGATAACCTTTTTTGACATCATAGAAATTGTTCATTATGAATTTGTACCAACTGGACAAACAGTCGTCCAAGTTTACTATTTGGAAGTGCTGAAATGGCTATGTGGAAAAGTTAGATGATAAACACAGTGCGAGGTACCAGCTATTTTTTAAATATGAAGACATGTTTAAAATATAAGTAATATTATTTCATGCTTAAAAAAAAGAGAAAAACGACCTGAACTTTTCATCAACAACTTATGGCTCTTGCATCACAACAATATACCAGTTCACAACAACATTGTCTGTGAGGGAGTTTTTAGCCAGTACACAAATAACTGTATTGGATCACTTTCTCTACTCACCTTATCTGGCCTCCAATGACTTTTTTCTTTACTCAAAGGTAAAGGAAATATTGAAAGGAAGACCTTTTGATGACATTCAGACTATCAAGGGTAATATGATGACAGCTCTGATGGTCATTCCAGAAAAAGAGTTCCAAAATTGTTTTGAAGGCTGGACTAGACACTGACATTGGTTTGTAGCTTCCCAAGGGGAGTACTTCAAAGGTGGTTGTAGTGAGATTGTAGTGATATTCAGCAATGAGGTGTGTGTCATTTTTTTGTAGAATGAGTTCATAAACTCAATTGTCAGAACTTGTAAAAATTTAGGATTGCTATCTTCTCTTGATAAATCAATCATTTTATCATTATATAATGTCCTTGTGTTGCATCAATGATTTTCTGACACTTACTAGGTATCCCACAGTTCACATAAGCTTTTTGATTTTTTAGTTTATATATTTGCCAAATTTTTTGGCAGTTTTCATTTATTAATTCTTTGAATACTTTTTCAGCTCTGTTCTCTTTCTTCCTACCTCTAGGACTTTAATGACATGAATGTTGCATTCCCAGATTCTCTGAATCTCTGCTTAATTTTTTTCAGTCTATTTTCTTTCTGTTGATCAGATTGGATTATAACTATTGTTTTACCTCCCAATGTATTGATTCTTCCTCTGTTCCTTCTATTCTGCCATTGAATCCACCATTGATGTTTTTGTATTTAAGAGATTACATTTTTTTGTTTTAAAATTTCTATGATTTCTCCTCCATATTTTCTATATCTCTGTTGAGATTTTCAAAATTTATTTTCTGAAACCTTCTAGGTTTTTATTTGCTTCAAGCATGATTATAATTGCTCATTGAAACTTATGTATCATAGCTACTTTAAAATCTAATCAGATCATTGTGATAGCTCTGTCATCTTGATGTGGCATCTATTAATTGTTCTTTTTTTAACTTGATATTCTTGGTACTTGATGTGATTAATTATTTTTTAGTGAATTATATGAGGAAAAGGAAATTAGGAAACTAAACTTGTGTTCTTTCTTGAATCCTGAAATCCCTTGCCTTCTTTTCTCCACCTTTAACAACACGTTTTAATTTTTATTTTCAAAATGTGTAAGGCCAGGATTTGTAGATTGAAGTTAGGTCTTCATCTTTCCAAAGTGGTGTTCTGGAAAGCCATATTATTGAAACATGAGGTCCTGGGGCAACGCCTCATGCTGAGTGCAGCAGGCAAGAAGTAAGCAGGAATTGTCAATAGGCTGACCATATGTACCATTTTAAATGCAGTAGTACCACTTTTTTTTGTATTTTCCAACAACCCCATCATTAATATAAATGTCAATTTTGTCCCATTTTAAATTTTTATGAAAAACTGAATATGAATTGTTTATCATAAGGCTCTGTGCTAATTAATGCATGCAGTAAAATTACTAGTGTGACTAAATAGGAAATTTTATTTACTTTAGCCAGTCAGAGTCTTGCTTGTCTGCAGTGGTGGGGAATTCAAAAGTTAGTTGCTAAGTCCCATTCAGCGTGTGAAGTGGCTGATTATTGGCATTGGTTGTGGGGCATACATTATACACAGTAGTCTCTGGTTTGGTGTTGACTGTTTACCAATTGATATTAAATGTTCTGCTGTGAAAGTGTACAAATACTTCCATATATATATGTTAGAGTTGAAGAACTGAAAAACTTTTGTGGATTTGCAGGAAACAACTTTACTACATTGTTAGGATGTGGACCTACAAGATTTTTGTCTTTGGGTCCATTAATTGACAGAATTTTTAAGTATGCTTGATGGGCTTAGTATTTATTTTCTTTTTCAAGAAAAATGCCCTGTTATGTTGTAAAAATGGTTTATAAATCCCTGTTTGAAATCATGGTTGTCATTTGCAATAGATTAAGTGTCTGTGTTCCAAACTTATATTAGTTCAATTGAAAAAAAAAATAATTCAGCTACAGAAGTAACCATAAACATTGAAAATTTTGTTAACAATTTATAGTCTAGGAAAAATTAAATGTTTGTAACTACTGATGTAAAACAAAACAAAACAAAACAACTAAAAATGCTAGTAGATTCAGGAGAAATTAATGAGGCTAAGTTATTTGAAGTAGTTGAGAATTTCTATGAAACCAGCTTAGAATGTATTAACAAGTGGAAATGCAGTGTAAGAAACACTGAGATATTCAAGTGGTGCTACTAAGAAAGTCCCCTGAATGGAAAGAAATACAAAACAGCCTGAAAGAGAAACTCATTATAAACACAGAAGCAGAAGAGACTCATGTATTTGATCAGTGGACCCTCATAAAATCTACAATTATGAGACAGACAGATACATAGGATAAAGAAAACATATCTGTATCTGATAGATGGGTAAGGATTTTTTCTGAAATGAGAGAAAAATGCCCAGACTTTCAAGACTTTTGTATTATTGCATGGTTTCATCTTTGTCTTTGAGGAAGCACAGCACCTGTTGAAAGAATATTTTTTGTTATAAACAGTATGTGGTCAAAGGAGAAATCTAGATTAAGTTTTGAGATAATGAGGGCTATGTTAATTATAAAACAAAATTGTGTCGTGGAGTGAAAGAAGTTTTATGATAAAGTGTTGAAAGACTGAAATTTGCTGCATAAGATTACTTTATCAGAGAAATATTCATAGTACAATCATGATGAAATACAGTGCTTCTCTATGTCTACCTAAATTTTGTATGAGTTCTGTCACTGAAGAATAATTGTTAGCTCAATATATTCATATAATAAAACTTTTGTCATCATTTTTTATGAATACAGAATATTACATATTTGCCATCCCAATATCCCATTTTTGTCTCAAGAAAATATACTCAGCCTACTTGGCAAAAATATACATTTATAGAAAACTCGCAGGTTGCATCAGTAGAAAATCCAGGACAATGCTACTATTTAGGAATTCAGGAGTAAAGTAAAATTTCAGAGTATGAGCCTGACAAAAACTTAGAAGTTGGTGCTTAGATTTATTATGTTCTTTTGGTTCTTTTTATTTCTTTGTTTTTCCTTCCAGATCATATCTGTCATTGCCTGAGCCTTATGCCCTGATTAATCCAGGAATCAGGTTTTCAACGGGAGGCTACTTAGGTAAGAATTATGAAAGTGGAACACATATTTTGATGGGGGGGGAAGGAATTTACTTTTATAACTTAAGGCCCCTCCTCTTTATCTTGTGGTTTAATAGATACTATAACATGAGTGTCCAACCTTTTGACTTCCCTTGGCCACTTTGCAAGAATTGTCTTGGGCCACACATAAAATACACTAATGATAACTGATGAACAACAACAACAACAAAAGTCACAAAAAATCTTATAATATTTTAAGAATTTGTGTTGGGTTGCATTCAAAGCCATCCTGGTATGCATGTTGGACATGCTTGGTAAGGTACCAGATTATTTCTCCGTGGTAGAGCAGTGTGTCTCAGAGTCATTCACAGACCCAGCCATGCTACCTTTGAGTCTTTACTTTCATCCTCCTTTTAGATAGTCACTAGTTGTTGACATTTACCCCTTTTTCTTTTACCTTTCTCTTTATTTTTGTTGCCACTGCCCTCATCATCCAAAGCATCATCCAAAGCCTGCAATATAGCACCTTCTTCTGATGGACCACTTGGATTTAGATGTACTCATTTTTTATTACCACTTTCATTATGCCATTCTCTGCTGCAAAACTTTTATTTGTTCCCTATTATTTGCTGTCTTTCAAGGCCTAACAAATCTTGCTGTACTTTATCTATCATTTACCATCCCTTAGATATTCTCGAGTCCTCTCCTCCTCCATGCCTCTGCTTACTTTTTTTGTCTAAAAACTCATTAAGGAAATAAGTAATAGCTCTCATTTGAATAGCACTCTACATGTTTGTGTAGTGCATATAATCACTATGTCATTTTATCTTTCCAACAACTTAGAAAGTTGACCAAGCAGTGATGTTTTTCTTATTATTCAGTGAGAAAACTGAGACTGAGAAGTTGAGTAATTGAGTTTCAAAACTATCAAACCCTGGTCAGAAATCAAAATCCGTGTAAGTGAAGCCTGGAGATTGGTATTTCTGAGAGGCTTCTTAGGTAATAGGTATAGGCAGCATTGGAAATCAGTGGGTGAAATGCTTTGCCTCAGCTCATTGAACAAGTGAGTAATGGAATTCAGTCCTCTTCTACAGGAGTTAATACTTTGATTCAATCTTCCCATCCACTGACCACATTACAAAATTTTTTTTCACCATCAAAGTTCTTGAAAGAATAGTTTATAAACCAGTATTTCTCAAAGTGTCATCTCCAGACCATAGCATCATCATCACTTCAGAATTTGTTAGAAATGCAGATTCTTGGGCCCTACTCACTCCTATTGAATCAGAAGCCCTGGAGGTAGGCCCAGCAATTTGTGGTAAACAACCTCTCAAGGCAACTTTGATGCAGCCTCCTGTTGGGGGAATACACCATCTCTCCAATATACTTTCCTTATTTCTTATAATTGGTTGCTTCTTTCAATACTCTAGTGCTATGATTCTCAACCTTACCTGGGCAGTTTATGAGAATCTCCTGTGACATTTTAAAAAGTCCTGATGTCCATTTCTTAAATTCAGACCAATTAAACCAGGATCTCTAGGGATGGTCCTGAGACTATTTTTTTAAACTCCCAGGAGATGACAGTGTGCAGTCAAGGTTGGGGATTACTGCTTTACTGCAGCTGCTTCCTCAAAAACCATTAATGTCCTTCCAACAACAGAATCAATTGCTTTTACTCCAGAGCTCCTCAAGTACTCTGCAACATTGCACAAGATGTCTTCCTTGGCCTGAAATTCTTGTTCAGGATGCTGCTTAATTTAGGGCTTTCTTCTAGCTCTGTCTGTTCCTAGTTCTTCCTCTTTTACCTCAAGGCTGTGTCCTGAAGTTCTCCCTTCTAGGTTTGTTTTTGCAGATTTGGTACTCAAACCTTTGACCCTAATATCTCATGAGATTTTGTACTACTTTTGCTACTATCCTGATGTTATCAGTTTAGGCTTGACACAAATTAACTCATCTCATCCAAGTGCACCTTTGGCCTCTCTCTGCTATTAAGGGCTCACCATTCTCTCAGTCACTAAGGTTCAAAATCTCACAATCACTCTGTGATTCATTGCCAACATTTCTCAATTTACCAATTTACCATTTTACAATGTCTTGCACATCTTCCAGGTACTGTGAAAAGTGTTGACATTACCAAGGTAAATAAGACTTAATCCATGTCTATGAGCAATTCATAGTCTAGCCACCAGGATCTGTAACTTCAATTTAAAACACAGCCTGTTTTTGTTTTTGTTTTTTTAATTCCAATTGCTGCTCTTGTGGTTTAGTCTTATGACTTCTCAATTAATGTATTGCCAAGTTGCCTACTTGACTTTATAATTTGTCTTTTTCTTTACTCAAATCAATTTTGTATGCTGTTATTAGATTATTTTTTCCCCCAAATCTTTACTCCTATCACTTTTTACCTTGCTTTTTAAACCTGGCATCTAAAGGTCTTTACAGTATGTTCTCTAGCTGCCAGTCTAGCTCAGAGTCCACACTGCTTTTATATGGCAGCTTATGAGCCAAATGACATTAAGCTCTGTTCCCTAGACACAAATCTCCAAACCCCTTGATGCTTCTGCACTGGGTCTTCTTTTCACCTGGACTAACTATTGACCTCATCACTCAAGTCTTATCAATATTCTAAAGTCTCATTCAAGTGCAACATCTGTAGCCTCTACTGGTCTCCCCAGATGTGTGTGTTTTCTTTTTTGAACTTACATAAGTACCTGTGCCACCCCAGTGTCCCTTCTGTCACTTTGCTTCATATTCATGTTGTGTTCTCTTTTCTCTCTCATCTCATTCTTGGCTATGAGTATCTGAACACGAGGGTCATGTCTTTTGCCTTGCAAAGGCTTTTTTTTTTGCATTAGGCAGGTGTGTTACCCTCAGTATCCACCAAGATAGTCTGTTAGTGTGAATTCCTTATCTACAGAGTCTGAAAAGCCAAAAGCTTCTCTCTCCAGACTTCTGCTGTATTAACAAATGTACTTTATTATTTGTATTCTGATGCTTTGACATCTGGGGCCTTGCTCATCTTGGAGGGAGTGCCCTTTCCAGAGCTTGCCAATTCCTAGAGATAGTAAACAACTCACCTACCATTCTGTCTTTTCAAATGCAAACCAACCAATCCAAAACTCAGACTCCAATTACCTCCTTTATTGAACTCATTCTGGGCCACTGCCTACCTGCCCTAATCACCCCTGACAGTTATGGACAGACAGATCCTAATCCCAGAGCCTGTTGAAACTATTCAAACCAGTCAGTTCTAAACCTACCTACTCTTTGGCTGTTCGTTTAAGAGCAGGCATGTCCAACCCTAGGACAGCTTTGAATGCAGCACAAACACAAGTTCTTAAAACATTATGAAAATTTTTTGCAACTGTTTTTCTTTTTTAGCACATCAGCTATCATTAGTGTTAGTGTATTTTCTGTGTGGCCCAAGATAATTCTTCCATTGTGGCCCAGGAAAGCCAAAAGTTTGGACACCACTCTTTTAGAGGAAATCACACTAAAGGCTTGTTCTTGTCCACTGTTTCTCTCTTTGCCTTCAACTAACCGCTGTGTTTTTCCCTGTGACTCTGCTTTGTATACTGTGCCTCTACTTTATGGGAACTGTTAGTCATTTTTTAATCTGTTGACCTTCATACACTATAATTTTTCTACTAATACACTGTATTTTAAACCACTTGCTGCTAGGATTCTGGATGAGAATGAGGATTTGCTGTTAGGAGAGATCAGGAAGATGCCATTGAGGCAGGCTCTATCTTTCTGGTGTCTTGTTTTCTCATTGTGGGAGATGCTGGGTTTTTCTGTGGCAGTGCCTATGTCTGGTTCTAAGCTGGTGGAGTTGAGAGCTGGTTACTGCAATGATAGCATTGGTTTCCTCATCTCCACTTGCAGCTATGGTGTCTGCTTTTGAATGCAGCAATTCTGGTGGCAACCTCAGACTCCCCATATTTTTTACAGCAACAGAGGTGGTGAAAACCTAGCACTGTGGTAATCGGTGTCATTCCTGAAGGTTTTTCCAAGAACTTGCTGCTGCCATCCTTCCAGCAAAGCAACAAATTCTCTCTATTAAATCTCTTTCCTGCAACTTAATCCTGGCTTCTACTAAACTCAACAAATTTTTGTTCACATGAATATTATAATAAGAGAAGTTAGCATTCACAGAGGAGCATTTATCCAGATATTTCTGTCAGCAATAAGTGGACAATTACAAAACAATAATATATATCATAGGTAATACACAAAGGCAACAAAGGCATTTAGATTTTGGACAATATCATATAACTGCATCCTGAACTCAAGAGGTCAAGGTATAATCTTGACTGATATTTGGGTTGTGTTCTACACAACCTGAATGCACTTGCCTGAGTGCATTTACTGAGAGAATAAAGGGACAGACTGCATGAATAAAAATGACATACACATCACCATCCAGGGGAAAGTGGCTTCATCAGCTGACCAGAAACTAGATAGTTTTTCCAGTATGATGACAGGGATTATATAGGCCATTCCAATTTCAAGGAGTACTCACTGCTGGCTTTCCCTCACTTTCAACCAGTCCCATGCCAGAAGGAAGAGAAATTCTGCTATAGGTCAATGAAGAACTACTGAGTCATAATGTAGGCTGAAGAAGAATGTGCATTGGTCTAGTATTGTGGATGTCTGGGTTCTGAACCTTCAGCTTTCTAAACTCTTGAATTGGCATTTTGCTTACATTCTATTCTCTGTTGAACTGAGAATCTGAGAGGCTAATAAGCTTTTGGTATTTTGGTATAATCATGCTTTGGGAACTGAAAAGTTGAGAAACAGATCTTGGAATATGGGTACCTAAGAGATGTGCACCTTTAAGAAGTCTATCTGCCTTGACAAGCACCACTTTGAGCTGAGACATGGGTGATAAATTTTCGCATCATATTCAGACTACTGTTTGCCAAACATATTAAAATTCAGTTGACATTTAAATGAAATGAATCCAAGCATTCAGCTCTAAAGACATGCTGTGCGTGTCCAAGCTTCAAAAGGATATTTAATAAACATATGATTAATGTCTGGTGCAAATTTACTCAAATTAAATTCTATTTTGAAGTAAAAACATTGCACTGAGATGAAAATCAATCAAATGATTAAGAACAGAATATCCATAACACCACTGTATAATCCAATAAATCAGTGGAATAGAATATTTATTTTAAAAAGTGTTAGTATTTCTTTGATGTATAATATATTAATTCAATTCAAATCAACTAGCAGTTATTAAAAAACTATTGTGCACAAGACTAACCTAAGCACTTACTATGTCTTGGTGTGTGTGTGTGTGTGCGCGCGCGCGTGCGCGTGTGTGTGGCAGGTAAATAAAAAAATGTTAGTGATGGTACCTGTCTTCATAGAGTTTATAATATAGGAAGAGGAATTAATTATGGCATTAATATAAGGCAAATGTGATGAATACTAAAAAAAAATTTTTTAAATGTTTCATGTGGATGCCAGGAACTGTGCATTGTTTTGGTTTGAAGAAACTGGGAAAAGCATTAAGGAGAAAATGATGAGATTTGAAGTCTGTTGCATTTCCATGAGACTTTTTCTAAGACCTCAGCTCACCATTGATGAGCTGCTTTGGGACCATTTTTTTGCATGCACCATTCTCATGCCAAGATTTTCAGTTAGGATTTTCCTGTTTATCTTCAAAGTTTACTTGGTCTGCTATGCTTCTCATAGGCAGGTGACAATTTTGACACACAATTCGATGAATTTTTGCTATGTTTTTGTCAGTTTTGCTTGTTACTGGCTGCTGTGACCTCTCTTCATCAATGATGCTTTCTCTCCCCTCAGAAAAACATTTAATCTATGTATACACTGCCATTTTCCTCATGGCATTATCTCCATAAACTTGGGCTACCATATCCCTGAATTCACTTCCACTCTTGCCAAATTTAACAAGAAATTTAATGTTTGTTCATTGCTTTATTTCAAGCTCTGACATTCTCATGATGGCACACAAAAACATGCAACAATAATGAATGCCACTCAGCAAGGCACTGCCACACATTGACACAAGTACAGCTGTGAGACACAAATATACCAAGTAATCAAACCTTACTGAGTTGTTTTGACTGTGCTTCCAATGTAAATGCATGGTGGCAAGTTCGTGAACTTAATTGTCTGATTTTGTAATCCCCCATGTGGGAATTATAGCATTCCCTGTCTTGAACATATTTCTGTTAACAGTGAAGATGATAATAGAAACACTACTTTGGTCAATATTGGGATGTTCTGAATTCAGATATATTGAAGACTGAGGTGATGTGAGAATATTACTTTTTGTTTTGTAACCTCATCATTCACGCCTTGACCACTGGTGAGCAGTGCATCTCTCTTTAGGGAGAGTTCCCTGAGAGCAAGTCTTGGAGAGTACCATGAAAGACTAAAGGCAATGATGCCATGGCATCATATCCATCCAGATACAAGGTAAAAATAAAGCTCCAAGTTGTATTTGAAGTATCCATGAAATCAAATATTAAAGATTTTTTGGAAAACACACTGGTAAGCATCATCAACTCCCAAACAAGCCCTCTGCATTGTCACCATTCTCAAGAATGAAACAGATCCCCCTTATTTGCCCATTTTTGGGACTGTATCTTAGTTTCCAATCTGACATCATTTCAAGAGACAGGAAGTAAAAATTCATATTTACTTTTGGTAAATAAATGTTACAAGTTTATAAAAATAAATCAGAGTAGAGATTCATAATTATTTTATATTTTCATAAACTTATATTTAGATTCAAAGGATTTTTCCACTTTCATTTTAGTTGCCAGAGTACTGGAGACTGTGAGTACATTGCATTCAATACAAATTACTAATAAATTTTTTGTAAGCTCCATACCTACTAGCAACACAGTAGCACCTCTTCTTTTTGCTCTTTACTTCTACAGAGAAGATTATTTTACACTCATAAGAGCAGAGCATCTTAAGCATAAATAGAGTAAAAAATGCTCTTATCTAATAATACCCTGAACTTCAGAAAACCAGTTTAATTATAGTTAATTATTGATATAACTAAAGTCTTGATACATTGTTCTGTCAAACTCATATTAAATTTATCCACTTAAAATTATTAACTATTGTTAATTTATTTATATATAATAGTTTCTAAGTATTTTCTCAACATTAGTTATGGGCCTTTCATCTTGGGTCTGCCACAGGCCACCCTGTGCCACTTAGATCCACTTTCATATGTATATATAGGAAGCATAATTTTCCTGGGTTTCTCTTGCTGAGGGAAACCTGAAAAAATTAAGTTTGTGGAACAGATGGCAGCCTGTCTGGGAACACAGTTGGTATTCATCACCTCTCCCCTCCATTACCCATCCTAGGTGCTTCTTACTCTTAGAGGCCATCTTTGCTGGCCTCAGTTGTTCACCTGGTTGTATGACTCAGACCTTCATCCCTGGGTGATCTAGGTCCTTCTCAGATTATGAGTGCTTTTTCTGTTCATTTGTAGTCACATCTTTGTGGAGAGAACTTGGCTTCCTTCAGGCCTAGGAGTAGCCACTGCTCCCAGTGAACAGCATATATTTGCAAAAGTTGACAAAATTCCCTTTATCTGCCATTGAGAATAATGTGAGGTGGGGGAGCCAAATGGGTTTGGTGTTAGAATATCTGGAACATTCAAGAATAAGATAAGGCTTATGGATAGATCAGCATAAGAAATCTTTCCTCCTATACAGTTCTGTTTTAAAAATTATGACAGCCATGGAGTATAGAGTGCTCTTGGGAACAGCCTGTCTTCTCCCTAGTCAGGATTGCTTTGTGATGTACCTGATTCCCATAGTAATGGCCATGTCATGTGTCAATAAAATCTACAATTCCAGCAATCAGTCTCTGTCTCAGTTTACATTACTGTACACCCTAAATGACCTATAGCGTTGGAGGGATATACTTGGGCTGAGCGCTTTCAGTAGCTTTGGAAACCACCTCTTATAATAATTTATTCCAGAAAAGTAGTGATGATTGATGTCATATCAGGAAAGAAGCTAGAGTAGGTGTAAAAAAAGTATTGCTAGACTTTATCATGTTTGAGTAAAGCTGTCAATGGGGGCCTCTGAAAGGGGTGACTGGGGTGAACTGGCTAATATGGATGCTGTTGGCATAGAGAGTAATCAATAATACTGAGGAGAAATGCTATTCAGGGTCTCATTTGATTTTTTAAAGAAGTCATACGGCATAGAATGAAGAACATCACTCAGTCTTCTCAGGAATGGAAGGAAAGTATTGGCCAGTAAGAAAAAGAAGAGAAAGCAAGGGAAAGTGAATTTATACCTACTTCTGGAGTGGATGCAAGGAGTAATTATGATTTCTGTTTTAGAAGGTGATAGTGCAATAAGTTTAAAGATCTTAAAAATACTTACATTTTTTAATTCTGTCTCTCCCTTTATAGGAGTCTGCTTGAAGGAAACCATTAATGGCACTCAAATAGATTCATAGAATATATATTCTAATAGACTGAAAAAAGTCTAAACAATTAATAAGGAAATCAATATGCCAGTCAAGAGACATTTATATGCTAGGATACTATACAGCCACTAGAAATTTGTTGAAGAATTCTTAGTGATGCAAGGCAACTTTTCTTGATTTCATTTTATGTACAAAAATAAGAATAAAAATATAGATTTTAATTTTAATTATGTGAATTTATAGGTGCCTATATACTTATATTTATAGATAAACAAATCCAGATTTTTCATTGTGTTTAAAATTTGGGTCTGCTATGATCACAATTTATTTTTACAACACATGTTAGAAAGAAAGAAACCTTACAAATAATATTTCATAACTCTAAGAAAATCTATACATTTTATTCTGTTATTTGGGTCAATTAAAACAGTGCCAATAATGTCAAAGTTGAATTAGCTACCACATATTTGACAAGTAGCTTTAAGTTGAATTAGCTCCCACATGTTTGGCAAGTAACTTTAAGTTTTAAAAACATCATACAATAAATAAAATTTCTCACAAACAAGGAGAATGACTATTACATTCTCAATACCAAAGGTTTAATAACAGTTAATCATTTTGATTAGCCTATAAGCTCACAGCAGTATTTCTTTTGAGTAAATTACTATATTTCATGATAAAAAATAACCATGATTTTAAGGAATCTTCACCTGATTTGGCTTATATGATTATTTTCAGTGTTTTCAGAGGACCTAGCTACTTATGTTCTCCAGAGTTCACTCTTCTCTCTAAAACAGAAAATAAAGACTAGGTCAGTGCATCCTGAAGGTTATAAAGTTCCACCTTAATTGTTTTTGGAAATGTGTATTTTGGTTTGTTAAAAGATAAACTGAGGCATATTAAACATTATAAGAATTTATTTGAGCAAAAATCATATGGATTTGAGATAGGGCAGGGCAGGGCCTCCAAGAAAACCATGAACCACCAATCAAAGACAAAGGACCAGTAAATCAAGATGATACAAAAAAACAAAACAAAAGAAAAAATGAAAAACAAAAAACAAACAAACAAAAAAAACAAACCAAAAACAAGCCACAACTGGCCAAGACCAAGATGGCAATGAAAGTCTCCTCCAAGTAACCTTCAATCACATTATGTGGTCATTATAACGCATTTCCATGCTCAGTGACACAGCTATCAGTGCCATGGCACTTCTGAAAAGGACTATATAAGGATGAAAAAGGGGTGTACTCCAAATTCCTGGAAAATCCCACCCTTCTGAGAACTAATAAGAATATTTATCCCTCTTATTCCCATATTAAAAAAGTTTAACTAAGGGAGTTCCCTGGTGGTGTAGCGTCTAGGTTTTGGCACTCTCAATGCTGCAGCCTGGGTTCAATTCTCAGCCAGGGAACTTACCCCCCCCCCCCCCAAAAAAAAAAAAAAAAAAAAAGCTTAACTAGATATGTAATCAGATGGCAGTGTGAGAGATTTTTGAAAACTTTCCTGGAAATCACAAGAAATTGAACAGCTAAAATCCAAGAAAGGAATCCCTAAACAACACATAACCTCAGTTGAGAGACTCACTCATCACAAGGAAACATCTAAAGTTTGGAGAAAAGGGGGAGAGTCAGGGAAAAAGAGAAGTGTGAAGATGGGGCCATGGGATGCAGTCTGGAGCCCAGGAGAAAGAACGAGTGAGACAAGGAACTGAGGACTGTGTGCCAGAGCACAGTGCAATCCCCGGAGAATTAGGAACTCCAATAGTGGCAGGTTCAGAATCCAGACCCAGTGCTCAGTGTGGTCCTAGGACAAAGACTGGGTCACAGCGGGTGTGAAACATGGGCCTGGGGGAGGAAAAAAAAGGAGATGATGATGCATGTACCTTCTCTTGCCCCTGACAGATGGATGGACTGGTTTATATTGCATATGAGCCCTGCACCCAGGGTGGCAACAATGTGGAATACAGAGGATGTAACCCTCATTGCCCTCATTGCCAGGCAGAAATTATAGACACAGAGCCTGGTTGCTTCCCCCAACTCTCCTGGATCTCACCTTCCCCACCGCTGTCCAGTGCTTATAGGGAAGGAGCTGTAGGGGATAGTCAGCTGTGATCTGGAAATCATTTTTATCCAGCATTATAAGCAAACCCACACCTCATCCAAAAACCTCTCTCCAACTCTTCCTGGCTGAAACAGATTAGCATAGGTACAGTTATTTCAATTGGGAGCACTATTCAATTGTTGACTTCCAATAAGTGAAGGGGGTCCAGGGAAGCTAAGACACACAATGGCAGTTTCTGCTTGTAGGATTTTGGATGTTAAGACCAATTGATCAACACATCCTCCCATGGAGTTGGTGCACTGAGACCAAAGCAACTGGGTTGAAGGGTAAAGCCCACCTCCCAGGAAATTGCCCATTATGAAAAGACTGAAAAACCAAAAGAAAATAAACTCCTGCAACCCAAGAAAGAAAATGCTCCAGCAACACCTACTGGGAAGCAAAAGAAAGACCTCCTCATATCTACGTGTGGCAAGTTTCACTCTTGTAGATAGATGTGCAGGAAGAGAAAGTCACCAATAGCTATGAATATTCAAGGGAACAAAGCTGCTCAGAAAGAAAATGAAAAATCTTCAGAAAACAAACTTAAAGTCATGGAAATATGTGATTTAACTGACACAGAATTTAAGATTGCAGTTTTGAAAAAGCACAATGAGATGCAAGCAAACACAGGTAAGCAGTATAACGAACTCAGAAAGGAAATTAGGTAACAAAAACAACATTTTGACAAAAGAGATTAAAACTTTAAAGAAGAACCAAATAGAAATTCTGGACATGAAGAACACCAGAGAAGAGATGAAGAATTAAATAGCTAGCATAGGAAGCAGAGCTAGCCAGATTGAGAAAAGAGTTAGTGATATTGAAGATAGAAATATGAAAATGACACAGATTGAAGAACAGAGAGACATGAAAATGAAAATAAATGAAAGAACTCAACTAGAACTATCTGAATCCATCATAAAAAAAAAATAACATAAGAATAATGGGTTTACCAGAAGTAGAAGACAGCAAGAAGAGCAAAGAGAGTCTATTCAAATAAATAGTTGATGAGAACTTTCCAAACCTAAGGAAAGAACTGAATCCTTAAATTCAGGAAGCAAACAGAACACCTAATTACCTCAATCTCAATAGGTCTTCTCCAAGGCATAGTATATCAAAGCTGTCAAAAGTTAATGACAAGGAAAGAATTCTCAAAGCAGCCATGCAAAAGGAGACTGTAACCTGTTAAGAAAAGCCCTTCATATTATCATTAGACTTCTCAGCAGAAACTCTACATGCCAGGAGAAAGAAGAATCAATTATTCAAACTATTGAAAGAGAGAAATTACCAGTCAAGAATAATTTACCTAGGAAAGTTATCCTTTAGATATAAAGGAGGAATAAAGACTTTTTCAATTATACAGAAGCTGAGGGAATTCTCTAGCAAAAGACCTATATTAGAGAATATACTGAAGGAGGCTATTTGACTTGGAAGAAAAAGTAAAAATAAATAGGGATAATTTGTGACAACAAAAATATAAAAGGAAAGGAAGTAACAGTCTGAATTTCCAAAGAAAAATGATGATAAATACCTTATTTAAGAAAAAGGACTACTTTTTATATAAAACTTTATTTTACTTGAACTTAATGGTAACCAGTTTTTAAAAAAAATCCAGAACTGAAACACATTACATAAAAAAAAAACAGAGAAAAAAATTATAGAACACTATCAAACTAAAATAACAGATAAAAAGAAAAAAAGCAAAGAAACAATGGAGACACCATGCTACCAGAAAACAAAAGATAAAATGGCTATAAAAATTTTCATATACTATCACTTTAAATGTAAATGAGCTGAACTCATCAATAAAAAAGCACAGAGTATCAGATTAGATAAACATACAAAACCCAAGCATATGTTACTTCTAAGAGACATACCTCAGCTACAAGGACAATACAAACTCAAAGTGAAAGCATAAAAAACAAATGGTGTCCAGAGAAAAGCAGCTGTAGCCATACTTATACTTGACAAAACAGACTTGAGGATAAAAAATATAATAGGAGGCAAAGATAGACATTTCATAATGATAAAAGGAGCAGTACAACAAGAAGACATGACACTTATTAATAAATATACTCCCAATCAGGAAGTACCAAGATTTACAAAGCAACTATTAACAAAATGAAAGGTAGAAATGACAAAACACAATTATAATAGGGGACCTAAACACCACATTGACAGTCAGGAACAGATTATCCAAATAGAAAATAAGGATATATCAGCTTTAAATGATACATTACAGCAATTGGACACAATTGACATTTACAGTGCACTTCATCCTACAACACAAGATTATATATTCTTTCTGAGTGCACATGAAACATTCTCAAGGATAAAACATGTGCTGGGACACAAAACTAACCTCAGCAAATTTACAAAGATTGAAATCATACCAAGTATATTCTCTGATGACAAAGCTTTGAAATTAAAGATCAACTGCAGAAAAAAATTAGAGATCAACTTTAGGAAGAAAGCAAAAAATAACACACACATGGAGATTACACAACATGTTATTTAAAAATGACTGGGTCAAAGAAGAGATAAAAAAATACATAGAAACAAATGAAGATGTAAACACACAATATCAGAATTATTGGGATGTAGCAAAAGCAGGAATATCATTGCAGGCCTATTTCAAAAAACAAGAGAAATCTCAAACAAATGACCTAACATTACATCTTAAAGATTTATAAAAAAAAGGAAATAAAATCCCAAGTCAGTAGAAGAAAGGAAATAAAAATTAGAGCAGAACTAAGTCAAATAGAGAACAAAAATAGCAACAAAAAATGAGAAAAAATTAAGACAACAAGGACCATGTTCTTTAAAAAATTAATAAAATTGACAAACCTTTGGCTAGCCTAACCAAAGTAAGAAAAGATACCTATAACCAAAATAAAAAATGAAAACGTGGAGATTGTGACTGACACAACAGAAATACAAAGAATCATATAAGAATATTATGTGCTTGGTTGTGGGGGAACAACTACTACTATTTTTATTTTTTGCTTGTTCCCTGTACTTTAGAGAAAAAGTAGAATGAACCAATCTTGAAATGGAAAATTGCTGACAAAGCTGTTTAATGTAAATTCTGTAAACTCTCACTTCTGCATTCCTTCTACCAGTTTCCTAATGTATACATTTAGCTTCTGTAGCCCTGCTTGCTTCACCAGCCCCCACCCCAACCCTATAGTAGTCTGAAAAGCCTGTTACTTGGGGCTCAGACTTTGGAGACTAACTCCTTTGAGCCCACCCGTGTAATAAAACTGATTCTCTAACCCTCTGAGTGCCATTTGACTTTCTCAGTTACCTGTCTTCCCACAACATTTTGGCTCCCTGACCGGGAAGCCAACTGTGCTGGTCCATTGTGCCACTGGCTCTGCAATGGAAGCTAGTGGACAGTAGAAGGCCTACTGAGCTGAACAAGGTGTTGCCACCTGGAACCTTTATGGGGCCTCCTTCCTGGGAAACCATCATGCCCAGAGGCAACCTGAACCAGCTGGACTCTATGGGGAGATGAACTAAATCCTTCAGGGATAAGGACTCTGGATAAGGTTAAGTCCTGGGACAAAAGCCCCAGTCAGGCCTACCTTTGGATGGAAGGGGAACTTGATCACCTCCCATGGTCTCCACCATGAGACGTTAGGTAGGGAAAACCCCATGGGCTTGGAGGGATATGTGATAACCTCTGTGTGATTAGATGTATGACTGTGTGACTGAGTGACTGTATCTATGGTTCCATGGCAGTAGCTATGGAGCATGAATGTGCCCCAACTTGCAGTTTCATGGCGATGTCATAAGGAAAAACCATGACTTGTCCTCTCAGGGACAACCAGGCCCGGGGTTTATAGGGGTGCACCTTAGCCAAGACATGTGAAGGACATGGCCAGGCAGGCATCTGAAAGGCCTCCTCTGGGGGGCTCCCCTCCTTTGTTTGTTTTGTTACAGCAGACATGGGAGGGCACCTGGGAAGTACATAAAGAAATAGGGTTCAGCCAGTCTAAGCCAAATGTATTAGACTGTATGCTCAAGAACTTCAAGGAAGGTTATTCTGATGACTATGTTGTCAAATTGACATGAGGAAAACTCCAAACTTTCTGTAAAATTGACTGGCCCAGTTTCCAGGTTGCCTGGCCACCAGAAGGGACTTTGGACCTCCCCAAGGTCTTCACCATTTTTAAAGTGATCACTGGGAGTCCTGGCTACTCTGACCAGTTTCCCTACATAGACTCATGGTTGCAAATAGCACAGACTCTCCCTCCTTGGGTTCAGTTCTGTGCAAACAATAAATGACAGTGCAGGGTTTTAATAGTTCATCCCCAAAAGTGGGGAAGACCACTCAAGCCAATTCATCAGGAAGACTGAGAGGAGGAACCAGCCCTTCTGCCATACGCTCCCTCAACCCCCAGTACCATGCCGACTGCTCCCTTGGTACCAGTTGATCTGCCTGAGAGCCTTCCACTGTCAGTTTCCCCTCCTTATGAGCCAGAGCTCACCCAGCTGGCTTCCCCACCACCAGTCTCCTTTCCTCATGAGTTAGAGCCCACCCAGCCAGACCAAGAACCCATAGAAAGGAAGCTACACTCGGCCTAACATATAGCCACATACCAGATGCTCTTGAGAGAAACCTGGGGTCCCCAACAACTGAATGCAGATGGCACCATTCAGCCAGGGAAACCTCTGTTTCTCCTGGATGTGAACCAGGAATTCAACCTTTTTGTCTGTGAAAAGGGACATATGGCCTTGGGGGTCCTCACCCAAACTGTTGGACCCTGGCAAAGTCCTGTGGCCTACCTGTCTAAACAACATGATCTAGTAGCTGCCATATAGCCCCCACTGCCTCCCAGCACTGGCGGCTATGGTCACTCTAATCCGGGAAGCTGACAAACTTACCCTAGGCCAGAACATCTGTGTGAAAGTCCCCCATGCTGTAACAGCTTTAATGAACAGCCAGGGCTACTGATGGCTCACCAGTGCCAGGATGGCACACTACTGAGGCTTACTATGTGAAAACCCACTGGTAACATTAGAAACAGCGAGCACCCTAAATCCAGCCATATTCCCTCCTGCAGAGGTGGGCCTATCTGACATAACTGCAAGGAAACAATGGATGAAATCTCCAGCTGGCCCGACCTCACTGACATTCCCCTCCCCATGCCTGATATAATATGCTTCACAGATGGGAGCATTTCATCCAGAATGGGGAACAAAAGGCCAGTTATGCAATAACTACTCAAGACCAAGTCATCAAGGCTGAGGCACTGCCACAAGGATGGTCAGCCCAAAGGGCCAAGCGATGGGCCCTAACTCAGGAGCTCAGGTATGTGGAGGGAAAGAAAGTCAACATCTACACTGACTCCAAGTTTGCCTTTGCCACTTTACATATGCATGGGGCCATTTACAAAGAAAGAGGGCTACTTATGGCCTGAGGAAAGGAGATCAAAAACAAATAAGAAATTCTCCAGCTATTTGAAGCTCTTTGGCAACTGAAGGAAATAGTAGGCGTGCACTGCAAAGGACACCAAATGCGGACTAACCCAATCAGTCAGGGGAACTGCCTGGTGGATTAGGCAGCATGAAAAGCTGCTGTCCAGATCAGGACAGCCCCAAACCCAGACCGGGCCTCCAAGGTACTTTTAGTGCCAAGCCTACCAGAAAATCTGAGGTACACTTCAGAGGAAGACCAATGGGCAAAGGCCGAGGGGAGCACCCAGACTAATGAGGGCTGGTGGCAATTATTGGACCAGAGACTTTTCATTCCTAGGGGATTAGCTTATCATGTGGTCAAACGATACTGTGACCTGACTCACTGGGGAAAGACAGCTCTCAAAAAGGGATTCACTAGATATTACTATATTGCTAGGGTCCCGACTCTCTGTGCCCAAATTAGCACTCAGTGCACTACTTGTGCTAAAAACAATGTAGCACAGGGTCCTAAACAGGTCCTAGGAATTCAGATCACCGGCATGGCCCCCTTTGAGGACACAGAAATTGACTTTACTGAGGTAAAGCCATGTCTGGGCCATAAATATCTGCTTGTTTTAGTCTGCAGGTACTCAAAATGGGTTGAGGCCTTTCCCACTGCATGGAAAAGGCAAAGTCTATAGAGAGGTTGTAAAGGCCCTGTTGAGAGAAATAATAGCTTGCTATAGACTTCCCTTTCAATAGGATCTAATAACAGTCCTGCCTTGTATCCCATGTTTTTCAAACCATAGCAAAATTGCTGAAGATCAAATGGAGTTTACATATCACCTACAGGCCTCAAAGCTCAGGTAAAGTTGAACCCATGAACTGAACCCTCAAGACCATGTTAGCTAAGTTCTACCAGGAAACAGGACTCCCATGGGTAGACGTACAACCTCTTGTCTTAATGTGGGTCCCATGTGCTCCTGGACCCTCAGGATATTCTCTATTTGAAATCCTATATGGGAGGCCCCCACCTGTCATCAGTAGGCTTAAGGGTGACCCTCAACAACTAGGGAAACTAGGTCTGTTGGCCCAACTTTAGATGTTAGGAAACACTTTTCATACAATAAGATGTCTTGAACCAGGCCCCAATCCCTTTAGGAAACTAGGTCCATCCTCACCAGCCAGGAGACATGATCTGGATTAAGGTCTGAAAAAAGAAACTCCTACAACCTGTGTGGACAGGCCCACACATGGTTATACTGACTACTCCAACTGCTGTTAAAATTGCAGGTATAGCACTCTGATGCCGGGGACTCATCAGAGACCTGGGTGACCCAAGCCAATCCTGCACAACCATTGCAAATAACACTGTGGAGGGTGTTAGACATCTAGCCCACAACCAAATGAAGGGTGTTTAGGGTCTCCACTGGCAGCACCCAAAACTTCAACCAGCAGTAGAACTGTAATGACCTGCCAGCCATTACTCCTGGCCGGTGCTGGGATCCTGACCTTGCTCTTAGCTACAGGACTGGGTGGGGGCACTCCCATACACTAGGACCCTGTATCCTCAGAGCTATTACCCAGTTCATTGAAAGCACAGTGAACAGGGCAACCAATGCTCATGTACTAGCCTTACAGGGATGCCAGGCCCTGGCCTACACCCAGTCAGAGATATATGGTGATGCCCCATAAACAACATTATAAGGACATCAAAGCAGGGAATGAAATGGAAAATTACTGACAAAGCTGTTTAATGTAAGTTCTGTGAACTCCCACTTCTGCATTCCTTCCACCAGTTGCCTAATGTATGCATTAAGCTTCTATAATCCTGCTTGCTTATCTCATCAGCTAGCCCCCACCCCAATCCTATAAGAGTCTGAACAGCCTGTAGTTGGGGCTCAGACTCTGAAGACTGTAACACCTCTGAGCCTGCCAGCATAATAAAACTCATTCTCCAACTCTCTGAGTGCCTTTTGACTTCCTTGGTTACCTGCCCTCCCACAACATTTAGACTTTAAAAAGGAGTCTTGGAAAGTTTTGTGAGGAGACCTCTAAGCCCCAGCTCTAATTCTTTACTTCGTTGTCCTTTGAACTGCTCCAAGGGGAGTCTCTTTTTGTTTGATCTGCTTGTAGACTGTTCTCAATTCTGTTATTTCCTATATTACTGACTTGGGAACGGTTCAGCAGGCACTCATGATATATGGGAACTGGCACTTCCTCTAGGTTGAACCCTTTTGCCCATTGCAACCCTATAAAGCCAGAAGACCAAATATTATTGGAAACTTGGAGGGATGTGTCACCAGCCAACCAGTTAACTACTAAATAGAAGGGACCATATACAGTTACCACCCCAATTGTTGTCAGTCTGTTACCGGAAAATAGGTGTCCTCATTGACACGATGTCCAGATTTTTGGTATTTTGAGCAAAGGATTGAATGAGACACAAACAAAAGTATAGAGGTGAAACAAAGAGATAGTTTGTTGAAGAGAAAGTATACTCCAAAGGGGTAGGAGTGGGCTAGAGCAAGGCGAGTGGCTCAAGAGCACCAATCAATGAAACTTTGGTACTTTTATTTCCTTCTATGTCTTCAGGGGACACACCTCTGGGCATGGAGTTTCTTGATTGACAAATCTGATTGACAAGCCTGTGACATCATCTTTCTTTTATTGTTCATATCTCCTTTCCAAATCCAATTACCTCTTGTGATTGTTTTATCTTGGGGCAGGAATTACTAGTGAAAGAGTGGTATCAGTAGGGCGAATCTCATGGGAGGAGTCCTAAAATCCCCTTATTCTATCTGCCTTCCTCACATTTCCTTGAGAGACATGATCCCACAAATCTTTATGTGAAGCTGAGGGGCTGAAGGTCTCATCTTCTGTATCTGCTTCCTGCTGAAGATGGTCGTTGTCCTTACCTATTGGGGATCCACTGAGCTCTCACCCTATCTGATCTAAAGAGGGAAGGGGTCTCGAGATCTGCTATGTTGACTTCTTTGGTCGAGATGGGCTGGAAGCCTTGCCAGGTGACATCAACTTTCCAAAGGCCCCTAGATAAGGAGCACCAGAACCAGTTAGCAAGTTCAAAAGCTTTGGCCTGAAAGGTAGGCCTCAAAGCATCACTGCAGGGTGGCTACATGACAGAAGATTTGTTTAGCCCTTTGGAATCTGCATCCTGCTGATTTTGGTCTCCACTGGCCACCCAGGTGTGACCGCCTATCCAGGAATGGCCTGGGGGTGATACAATTAATAAACACAGATTCACAGTCACAAGGATGATTAGCTAAAATCTAGCATACCCAGCTAAGTAAAGTTTTATTACCATACATCACAAATTTTAGGATGGCTAACCAGGGCTGGAGACAGACCTTTTGGAAATACAATTAGCAAACATAATTTTCAAGTTCTTCTCTGAATGATTAGCTCAAACTGGGGCTAAGAGTATCTGGGAGATAGATACAGGATAAAAGCCTATTGTTTAAGTTTTGGAGTAATTGTCTAAAGCAGGAGGCAGAATGAAGACATTCCATGATTCAAGCTTGGAGCAATCTGTTGTTTAAACTGGAGTTAAAGGAAAACTGATTGAGAAGATGATTAAGGCTATGGACTATGAAAAAGGTGAAACCGAGAGCTAAAGAACAAGAATAGGAGACTTTAGTGAAGTGGGGAGTCGCTGTCTTGTTTGGCCCATATCACCTTGATTTGGAGATTAGCTTAATCTGTTTATAAAAAGATGAATGTAGTTGTTTTTCTCTAATCTGAATCTGATTTTATAGAAGTAAAATGAAAAAATGACAGGGAGAAATGTAAGGGTAACATTGTATTTTATATTTTTAGGATTTAACACTCTAAATTTAGTTTAGTTTGACAATGTAATTTAGCTTAAAACAGTTTAAAAGTTTTCTTTTCTTAGCTCTTCTCCCATCCTGTCAGCTTTGATCACTGTATATGCATACCAGTTTCAATGGCTTTGTTTACTCCTATACAGTTCAGTTTCAATGACTCTGTTTACTTAACATCCAAGTGTCTGCCTTGGTAATTTACAGGACAACTATCCTTAATGATTTGTCTCCTCCAGGATTTCAGGCTACCTAGGAAATCTGTTTGCATTAATTTGAAGTTGCTTCCACTGGACACCTATTTTGTCAACAACCAGAAATTTCCCTCTTCATACTTCTTCACCCCAAATCACCTCCATAACCCCCCCTCACACTTTTCCTTTTATCTGTCTCTTCTTATGAGCCTATAAAACCTTTTGGTGGTGATAGGATGGACAAGATGGGTTTTGGACAAGAGATCCCAATTCTCTGCAAATGCTAGCATTTTGAATAAACCTGCATTTCTTTCTACCAAAAAAAAAAAAAAATACTGTGAAGGGCTATATGCCACCAACTTCAGTAATGGTCAAGTTTCTATAATAGAAAGATATAGCCTGATCAACAGTAAGGAAATTAAAATAATCATTCAAAAGCTCCCCAAAAGCAAAAGTCAAGGACCAGACAGCTTCACACATAAATTTTACCAGACGTTCAAAAAGAAATTAATACCTGTCCTCCACAAACTCTTCAAAGAAATTGAAGAGGCAATAATTCCCAACTCATTTTACAAGGCCAATACCCTGATATTAAGACCTGGTAATGCTAACACACACCAATACCAATGACGAACACAGATGCAAAAATCCTAAACAAAATATTAGCAAATAGAATACAACAATGCATTAAAAATATTATATACTAGATGAATCAAGTGGGATTCATCTCTGGAGCACAAGGATGGTTCAACATATGCAAATCAATATAATATACCATATAAACAAAATATAATATAAAGACCATATGATCATATCAATTGATGCAGAAAAAGCATTTGACAAGCTACAACATCCATTTATGATAAAAACACTGAATTAAATGGGAATAGATAGAAAATACCTCAACATAATAATGGCCAGGTATGACAAACCCTCAGCTAATATCATACTGAATGGCAAAAAATTGAAACCTTTTCATCTGAAATTAGGAACAAGACAAGGATGTCCTCTGTCACTTTTATTCAACATAGTACTGGAAGTTCTAGCTAGCCACAGCAATCAGGCAAGAGAAAAAAATAAAAGGCATCCAAAATAGGAAAAAGAAGTTAAACTGTCACCTTTTGCAGATAACATGATTCTTTATATATAAAATCCTAAAGACGCCACCAAAAAAAGTTTTAGAAGCAATAAATGAATACAGTAAACTCTCAGGGTACAAAATCAATGTACAAAAATTTATTACATTCCTATATACTAACAATGAAGTTTCAGACAAAGAAATGAAAAATTCAATACCTTTTGCAATTGCAACAACAATATAAAATACCTAGTCATACACTTAACAAGGGATGTGAAGGACTTATACATTGAAAACTATAAGACACTGTTAAAAGAAATTAAAAAGACACAAAGAAATGGAAAGGTATTCTGTGTTCATAGATTGGAAAAATCAACGTAGTTCAAATGGACATATTATCCAAAGCAATATACAGATTTAAGGCAAACAAACAAACAAAAAGCCATTAATAAAATAAAGAGGCAATCAACCTAATGGGATAAAATAAATATTTTACAATGCCTCTGATAAGGGGCTAATATTAAAAATATTAATAGGCTGAGCAGATATACCATTTTAAATGAGAAAGAAAACAATGATACTCTCCTGCTTCAAACAATGCATGTGGTCAGCCTAGTCTTCCTGGGCTAAAGTCAAGGTATCAGTAGGCTGACCATATGTACCATTTGAAACAAGACAGTACCATTGTCTTCTGTCCCATTTAAAATGGTACAAATGTCTGGTCAGCCTAAAAATATGTAAAAACTCATACAACTCAACAAAATAATCCAATTAAAAGATAGCAGAGGATCTGAACAGTCACTTCTCCAAGAAATCACAGAAATAGCAAACAGAGATATGAAAAAATGCTTAATTTCACTAGCTATCAGAGAACTGCAAATCAAAACCACAATGAGAGATTACCTCATGCTTGTTAGAAAGGATATTATCAATAAGACAAATAATAATAAGTATTGGAGAGGCGGTGGAGAATATAAAATCCTCATACACTGTGGGCAGGAATGTAAATTGGTACAGCCACTATGGAAAACTGTTTGGAGTTTCCTCAAAAAAAAAAATTAAGAATAGCACTACCATATGAGCCAGCAATCACTTTTCTGGGTATCTACCCCCGAAATCTGAAAACTTTTGTGTGCAAAGGTATATGTACCCTAATGTTTATTGCAGCATTGTTCATGGTGGCCAAGACTTGGAAACAACCAACATTTTTTTCTATAAATGATTGAATAAAGAATAAAGATTTGGTACATATACACAATGGAATATTACTGGCCATAAGAAAAGATGAAATACAGGTATTTGCAAGAACATGAATGGATCTTGAGATCAGCATGCTAAGCGGAATAAGTCAGACAAAAAAAATCAAGAACCATATTACTTCACTTGTATGTGGGATATAAAGCTGAAAACAATAAAGAAAGAAAAACTCATGAACACAGTTAATAGTTTAGTGGTTACCAAAGGGTAAGGGGAAGTAGTTTGTGGAGAAGGGAGCTGTTGTCAAATATATGATGATGAAAGAAGAACTGACTGTGGGTGGTGAGCATGCAATGCAACACATAGATGAAGTATTATAGAATTGTACACTTGAAATCTATATAATTTTAGTAACTAATGTAACCCCAATAAATTTAATTTAAAAACACTTAACTCATAAAAACCACAGCCGTAAGAAGAGTGGGGGTTGTCTATTGCTTAAGGGCAGCCTCTACTCTGCCTGCGGAGTGAATTACCTCATAACAAACGATGCTTATTCTTTTGTCTGGCTCATGCTTGAACTCTTTCCTGCTGCAAAAGAATGCTCTTTCCTGCAATAGACTCAGGAAAGCACTAACTGGACATAGTTAGAGGTGCTCTACAAACAGGGACTCAGGGAGAGACATACAGGAAGAAACAAGTAAAGAAAGATATTATTAATTGAGTATAGCAGCAAGCCGGGATATATGTGATTTGTTGTCCTTACCCTGAAGTGGTGATTTCTCCTTCATCCTTGTCTCCTGAAGGAAAGAATTCAGTCAAGTGACAGAGTTTGTACAAGCATAAGATAGTTAAGAGTTGATTAGTAAAGGAAAGTACAGTCTGAGAAGTGGAGAGGGTTGACCGAGAGAGGGAAGCAGCCCCTCTTTACATTGTTTGGGGGTTTTTATATCTATTGGTGAAAGTTTCTCCTCCTTTCCCCCCTTTGTGATTTATTTGAAAGAAGCAAAGCTACATAATAGCAGAGCTGTGGGAAGCAGGACTTGTGGTTGGATAAATGGGGCTGTTTCCCCTCTGCCCTGCATTTCTCTGATCATTTTATCTTTTCCATTTGAGGGCAACTCAAATGTGCGAGGGCTGATTTCTTATTCTGCATTTGTTTCTGAGGACTTGGTCTCTTCATTTAGGGGTATCTAATCAGGGCCCCCAATAAACCAATTTCTTCCTTTGCATTCCTTTCCTCCTTAATTGAGGGACATCTGTTAATGATCCTCCTAACAGGCAAGTTCCTTTTTGTGCATTCCTTTTTGATAAATTTTGTCTTTTTAATTTAGAGGCAGCTAATAATGAACTGGGACAATTTCTCCTTTTTCCTGGTCATATCAACCTTCCTGCCTCCTCTTTCTCTTAGGTTTCAATTTATTAAGCTTGAGGCATTTACTAGCATAGGGCTTGTTTTCCTTACATAGGCTGCTAAGGCATTAGAACTACCTCAAATCAACAGGTTTTAATGGTGATTTTTTAATTAATACAATGAATACTGAATATTGGAACTCACATTCCCCTGTTTCTACACTTCTACATTCCTCCCAATTTTACCTACAGAGTGCGTTTTGGATCAGTGGCTTCTCTAGATCTTCACACCCACCTACTTTGCCCTCCCTGGCTTTCTGTCCAATTCACTTGAGAGTCATTGGGTCTGGGCATGTCACTCTCTGCTTAGACTCTTCTGTGTACCCTGCTTCCCCAGAGTCCAGTTCCAAAGCTGAACTGGCTAGAGATTGGCCACCTTTCTCAGCCCAGCTCCAGAGCTATCTTCTCTATGCCTCTCCGCTCCTGGAGACAACTGCTCATTACCCGAGTCTCTGTATTAGATTCCTCAAAGTAGATCAGGGAAAGATTTCCTCCAAGGAGCTTTCCTTGGCCTCAGTTTAATTATTATAGTATTCTCCCATTATTGTCATCCATAGCAATCTCTACTTTCTTTCAGTAACTTGATGACAATTTATAATTATGCTTTTTCTTGTGGGCTTTTCGCTTGCCTTTCCCTGGGGCTGTGAGCTTCTTAAAAGCTAAGGATGCCTTTGACCCAGCCCCAGATAAACAGTAAATGCCCAATTAGTGTGTGAACAATTTACACAGGAATGAAATAATGTATGAGGAAAAACAAAACTGCAAGGAATAGATAATCATGTTGTTAAACAGCATTTATCTCTGTCAGGTTGGATCATGGGTGATTTTAATTTGCTATTTATACATTTTTCTTTGACCCTTTTGATGTGACTATTGACCAAAGTAAACTGTAGAGGCTAGATGCTCCTATATGGTTTTTGCAAGTTTTATTTGTTATTTAGTTGTTTTAGGTTCATTTATAGGATAAGCAGAAACTAATATAAACTGCAACTATAATTTATCCCTTTTGAAATTTGTACTTTTGCTCAAATTTTGCACAAAATATTCAACACTGGGATGAGAGAAAAATTTTTTTTGAGCACTGAAAGGATTTATGAGAATTAATTACTTTTGTAATCAAGAAAAGCCTTTAAAAAAGGAACAACATCTCAACAAGAAAGGAGAGAGGAGGGATTCAAGGGCCCAACTCCTTGCAGAACCTCAAGAATACCTTGGTGTGTGTGGGTCCCTGAAGTGGTGTGGGCTCCAAAGTGCAGGTGAAGTGCTTCAGTGGCCCCAAAGAGGACAGGCTGGTGAGCTGCTTCAGTGACCCCAAAGGCCTTGGGGTTCTCTGAAGAATGGGCAGTGTTCAGCTATTGGCTAACAGAGAGGTTGAGCAATGGAAAAGAAGGGACACTTTTGGATTAAATTGGCCTCTTTATTCAGTAGTTAAGAGATAGGGAGTGAATTGCTCTCTTCCTTCCACAGGCAGGAGGGTCTGGGAGGCCTGAGATGGGTTAGAGAGATGCCTCCAATAAAGGATGATAATTTGCACTGTGCTCCCTGGAGCAAAGCACTTTTTGGAACTGTAGTTTTCCATCAATAACATGGTATTAATGCCTATATAATAGCATTGTTATGAAGATGAAATGTGATCATGACTTTAGCTAAGGGCTTATTACAGGGTCCTTACACGTAGTTAGTGCTCAATTACTTTCTCCATATATTTGCTCAATAACCAGGAGCAAGTTTGTGGGATCATATTACAAGACAGAAGCATGTCAAGATTGTGCTGCCATTCATAACATGTACAATTCAGTTAAGAATCAGATTTGGGAGCCATTATTTTGTAGTACTCACTGGTTTGTAATTATTAATTCTATACTTTCTCATAATCTAAATTTTCAAGCTGCATGGTTGTTTTCCTAGTTACCTGCCGATATCCACTTTTTGAATAATACTCAGCAATTACTGCTGCTATGTTAATTTGGGTGAATAAAACACAGATAGATTTTTCTTTTCAAATTTCTATTAATGCAAATGGGTTTCTAGAGTTGAATATCATGGCCTTGTTTTGGTCACTGATTGGTGGGCGGACATCGTGAAATGTCATTTCCAATATCTGGCTTGTTTTTCTAGAACCCTGACCCACAAGTGAAGTCTCTGCTCTTCCTTTCAGTGAAGGAGACAATGAAAATGACATTTGCTTGCTTGTTTTTATGTGCACATCTGGATGAATTCAAAGTAGAGTGGAAAACTGCGCTTTCTTACACTTTTCAAAGGTGCATTAAAGATAAACATCATTTGAATTTTCAAGTCAACCTTCACAATAGAGAAACGAAAATTGTGAGCAGTACAGAAGGAAAACTGGGGCAAACAGACAATAGAGTATGGTGTGACTGAGTCCTGTCTCTGGTCCCTTCAGATTTACATCTGAAAGACATGAGGGCAGACAAAAGTGGAGGTAAAAGCTATAGGCTTTTGGCTGAATTTTTTGTTTCTGGCTTGAGATTCTTGACTAATACTCTTAAAATTCCTGTTTAACAGTTTCACAAATAAATAACTCATAAAGACAAATTATTTATGCTAGTAAATAATACAGATAATCAGGGCAACCAGTAAACACACATTATATTTTAGTAGTAGTTTCTATCATAAACATCAATAGAGCCCTTGACACCCATGCTTGGCACCTTAACAGTGTTTGTTTATGGAGCATTTCTAGTAGCTTTACTGACATCTCATCGCTTCCTGAAATGCACTTGGATGACCTCAGGCCAGCATTGGGAGTGTTGGAGGTGTGGACGGGGTATGTCTTACCCAGTTCTGTAGGTGCTGCTGTAATAAAGAGATTAGGTAAAGTTGTGGTGTGTGGGGGAATGAGGTTGGGGAGACAGATCACAAAAGCCAGGGAATGAAATATAAACGGAGTTTTTAAAAAAAGGGCTGGGAAAACATATAGAAAATCCATTTGAAGCCAAGAGACTGAGAATCAGGAATGAGAGACAGGACACCTGGGATCAGGCATTGCCTGTGGGGTTTGCTATGTGCTTCTAGCAGGGAAGTGGGTGAAGAGGATGGTTGTGCTCAAAAGGCCAATAATGGGGGCTAGAGGTCCTTCCCAGTTCATAGCAGCTGGAAGGTAAAGAATTCTGCATGCTTATGATCAGGGTTTTTAGTTGTCCAACCAAGTGAAGCTCACCAGAAATGCTTTACTTGCTTTGTGTAGGGGTTTTCTCTCCTGAGGCACACTCAGGAGCATTCCTGGGTATCAACGAGACATCATAATATACAGTGACTGATGGTGTTGCAAGAAACTAAGCCCAGCAGAGAGAAAGTATCACCTGAACACCAAATATAGAAGAGGAAGGGGTTTTTTATTGAGCCTGTAGAGCCACAACAGACAAAAGTCTAAAATGGCTGAGCTCCCTGATTCATACTGATCCTGTCCTTTCATAGGACTTACAGGCTTTTAGACAAAGGGGCAACTGTGCTGCTTTTTGGTTGGTGGTCCTAACACATTGGTGCAAATTCTTGGCAGGCTCTTACAGAAAAAAGATTTTAGAATTTATTGCTTTATTGTGAGGAATGTTCTTGCACCTGGGCAGGAAGTTTCTAACATGCTAGATATGGTTGTATAACTCCTTAAGGACCTCTTTCTTCAGTAGTTGTGCAGGTGGCTAATATTTGCATTTGTATTGATACCACTGTATCAACCCCAGTGACATTGCATGAGAGAACCAATTTCCCCACCCTTACCCTCATGGTGCACTGTTACAGGTTTTATTCTTTGCCAAAGTGGTGTGTTAAAAGCCTGAGCTTTGGAGTCAGTCAGCCTGGGTGTTAAGCCATGGCTGTGCCACTCAATAGTCTTGTGACCTTGTGCAAGTGATTTAACTTCTCTGTGCCACAGTTTTTGCTTCTGTCAAATGGTGATAATATAAGTACTCATCTCAGAGGGCTGTTATTAGGATGATGTGCAAGAATACAAGACCTTAGACTAGAACTTATAGAAGTATTAAACCCCACCCACCAGTTCCTGATGACTGGCAGTTCTTTGGTTCTTTGAAGTATAACAAAACATACAACATCATCAATAACAGCTGGCACTTTCAGGATGCATGATGAGTGAGAGACCCAGGCTGAAAATATGAGGCATTTAAGCAGAAGATAAAGCTGTATTAATTTTTTGTACAGCCCCTCAAAATATAAAGCTGAATTTCCATCAGTTATTTTATTCACTCTCCTGCTTTCAAGCCTGACTGCCTAACCCATTTCCAATAGATAATTTGTCTCCATAATCTCAGGGAATGATCCTCTGCTTTCTCCTGTGATAATTTATTCTAGTCACATTGGCTTGTTTTGATTATCTGCTGCTAAGCAACACTTGCTTATCTCTTTCTCTTTGTCCTTTTTTGTTCTTATCCAGCTCAGTACAAGGAGATTCTTTTCAATCTAGTATGGCACAGTTTACAAAAACAAATAATGAAAGAGAACAAGTGTCGAGAAGAGTAGAATTATCTCAGCCCCACACTTTGGGAACCCCTGAGCTTCTGAGGGTCCAGGTAGCAGGCAGCTGAGTGAGAAGGATCAGGAATGCAGTCCTGTTTATGTGAAGAGGAGGCTTGGCAGGTGTTCAGACATGCAAGCTCAGCCCTCTATCAGCTGCACTGTCACCTTGGCAATGCTGAGGACTGCCTTGGCTTCTTCCCTCTATCTTTTCTTGGTATTTTCTCTCCTGTCCCTGCCCTTATTGTGAGCAGAAGGGAGAAGAGAGTGCAGGCACATTGTTGGCAAGGCACCAGTCCCAGAAGTCTCTACAATTTGCCTGCTAGAATGTGAAGTTAAGGCCATTTGATGAGTTTGTAGAAAAGTATTTCGGCTCAGAAACTGTTATGGCCTCAACTCAAATGCTGCAACAGGGTCATTTTATTTCTGGTTCCTCCAAACTCTGCACTAGTCACTCAGGCTATGCTCACTATAAAGTTCTCCAACCTGCAGGTGAGCTGAGTACTGCACCTCCTTCCAGAGCACCAATAGGATTGCTTTCTCTGTGGAAAGAGGCTGCCTTGAAGACATAATTGTTCTAATACTTATTATCTCTAAAGCACAGAGGAGACTCATATCATATTTTCCAAGGATTAATCCACATTGATGACTGTAGTTCCTTCTTTTTTGACTGCTACTATATAATGATCCACCAGTTGACTATACCATAATTAATCTCTTCTCCAGTTGATGATTATTGGGTTTGGGTCCATTTTCTTGCTCTTAAAACCAGTGCAGCCATGGACATATGCATACTTCCAGAACTCCTGTGCATAGGGCAGCAGTATCTCTAGGACAGCAATTCTTAAACTTTATGTTCTAGGGTCCTTTCATGCTTTTAAAAATTATTGCTGAAAGTTTTTCTTTCCATGTGGGTTATATTTAGCAATATTTACCATATCAAAAATTAACAGTGAATGATTTAAAAATATTTAATAACTATAATACAACTGTTTATATGTTAACATAAACAACATTTTAATAAAAATAACTATACTTTCCAACACAAAAACATTGTGGGAAGCGTGGCATTGTTTTACCTTTTTATAAATCTCTTGAATGTCACTATCTTAATAAAAGGCAGTTGGATTCTCATAGAAACTTTTGCATTTAGTCAGTTACAATTTGTTGTTTTGGTTGAAGTATGTGAAGAAAATGCTAGGTCCTCTGAGGCTGTAACAATCAGAGAGCCAGTTTTTGGCAAGCTACTATCCCTGGGGTACTGCACAGACAGCAGACTGAAACACACCCGTAGTCTTTCTTTGAAAGAGTCCTATTTGTTCAGGAGATTCAACCTGAGGGCAGGCTTTTGGTTTGGCACAAACCTAGGTGCTTATGAGAATGTTCTCAGAAAATGAAAGCCAAGGGATGCCATCTTTGCCCGCTTCCTCTGCCTAGCATTAGCTCATCAATATAACCCAGAAAGGAGCTTATCTGGTGTCCTAATTTTTGTGGCTATTGCCAGGGGACACCTCTAGGCCACCTGGCTCTAGTGCCAGTTGGGCTTACACCAGAAAACAATTGCAAAATAGGATTAAATACATACCTATCAATAATTACCTTAAATGTAAATGGGCTAATTTCTCCAATCAAAAGACATAGAGTTGCTGAATAGATGAAAAACCAAAACCTATCCATAAACAGCCTACAAGAGACTAATTTCAGATTTAAAGACACACACGGACTAAAAGTGAAGTGATAGAAAAATGCTATTTCATGCAAATGGAAACCAGAAGAAAGCTGGGTGGCTATATTTATTTCAGACAAAAATAGACTTTAAAACAGAGTCTGTAATATGAGACAAGGGGATTACATAAAGATAGAGGGGTCATGGGAGTTCCCTGGTGGTGTAGCGGCTTAAGGCTTCGGCGCTGGCGCTGTCAGCGCTGCGGCCTGGGTTCAATTCCCAGCCAGGGAGTTACCCACATACCAAAAAAAAAAAAAAAAAAAAAAAGGGTCAATACAACAAAAGGATATAACATTTGTAAATATTTGTGTATCCAACATAGAAGCACCTAAAAAGAATTATAAAGCAATATTAATGGACCTATAAGGAGAAATAGAAAGTAATACAATAATAGTAGAGGACTTTACTATTCCATTTTCATTGGTGTATACATCATACAACAGCAAATCAACAAGAACATATCAGCCATAAATGACACATTAGAGCAGATGGATTTAAGAAATGTATACACAACATCCAAAAGCAACAGAATACACAGTCTTCCCAAATACACATGGAAAATCCTCTAGAATAGATCATATATTAGTCCACAAAAGAAGTCTTAATAAATTTAAGATTGAAATCATATCGAGCATCTTTTCCAGTCACAATAGTATAAACCTAGAAATCAAACAAGAACAAAACTGAAAAATTCACAAATATGTGGAGATTAAGCAACATGTTACTAAACAACTAATGGATCAAAGAACAAATCAAGAGAACCACCCCCTGCAAATACCTTGGACAAAGAATAATAAAAATACAACATACAGAAAAATGATGAAATTCAGTAAAAGTAGTTCTAAGAGAAATGTTTATAGTGATAAATACCTATATCAAAAAATAAAAAAATATATCACAAGTAAATAACCTAACTTTACACCTCAAAAAACTAGAAAGAACAAAGTTCAAAATTAGTAAAGAAAAGGAAATAATAAAAATCAGGGGCAATATATAAAATAGAGACTTAAAGGACAAAAAATTCAATGAAACTAACAGCTGGTTCTTTGAAAAGATAAAGTTGACAAACTTTTATCTAGACTCACTAAGAAAAAAGAAGACACAAATAAATAAAATCAGAAATGAAAGAGGAAACATAACTGATACAGAAAAGCAAAGGATCATAAAAGACTACTATGAACAATTACATATCAACAAATTGAACAACATAAGAGAAATGTATAAAATTTCTTTTAAAATTTGTGGGGATATATATAACCCACAAAGACTGAATAAAAAAATAATAAAAATAATGAATAGACCTATTATTAGTAAGGAGATTAAATCTCTAATAAAAAAACCCTCCTCCCAAAACAAAAGTTTAATACTAGACAGTTTCCCTGGTAAATTCTACCAAACATTAAAAGAAAACTTAATACCAATTCTCTAATCTTCCAAAAAATTTAAGGGGAAGAACACTTCTAAACTCATTTTATGAATTCAGCATTACCTTGATAACAAAACCAGATAAGGATGCCAAAATTACAGACCAAGTTGTTTGTACTGTGCTGCCAATATAAGAGCACAGTGGCAAATTCATGAACTTAATTGTCAGAACTCATGTAAAAAACCCTAAAGACTCCACCAAAAAACCTTTTAGAACTAAAACACAAATTCAATAAAGTTGCAGAATACAAAATCAATATACAAAAGACATTTGCATTTTTATACACTAATAATAAGCTATCAGAAAGAGAATTAAGAAAACAGTCCATTTACGATTGCATACAAAAAAGTATAATACCCAGGAATAAATTTAACCAAGGAGGTGAAAGACCTGTACACTGAAATCTAAAAAACATTGATGAAATAAACTGAAGAAGACACAAATAAATAAAAAGATAGTCCATGCTTATAGATTGGAATTAATATTGTTAAAATGTTCTTACTACCCAAAGCAATCTAGATATTACATGAAATTTCTCTAAAAATCCCAATGGCATTTTTCATAGAAATAAAAAAAATATAATCATAAAATTTGTAATGAATCATAGAAGATTCCTAACAAACAGCCAAACAATCTTTAGAAAGAAGAATAAAGTTGGTGGCACCAAGGTCCTGAATTTCAAACTATATTATAAGCTCTAGTAATCAAAACCATATGTTATTGGCATAAAAATTAACACATAGATCAATGGAACAGAATAGAAAGCCCAGGAATAAATTCACACATATATAGTGAATTAATTTTTGACAAAGGAGCCAAAATATACAGTGAGAAAAGGATACTCTCTTTAATAAGTGGTGTTGAGAAAATTGAAAGCCATATACAAAAGAATGAAACTGAATCGCTCTCTTTCACCATACACAAAAAATAACTCAAAATAAACTAAAGGCTTAAATGTAAAACTTAAAATCATAAAATTCATAGAAGAAAACATAAGAAGTAAAGTTTATAATTATGTATAGGGACATATGTTAATTAGACTTATTGTTGTGATCATTTCACAATATATACAAATATTGGATTATTATGTTGTATAACTGAGACAAATATAATGTTGTATGTCAATTATAATATATTAGAAATATAATCAGTCGTACATTTTTAGGTTATAAAGTAGTGAGGCCTCTGTTTATGGTTAAAGGCTCTGATTCTCAATGATTCAAAATGTATCAAATTAATTTTTTGCCAATGTGCACTTTCTCAATATTGATAAATTGTATTTTTTATTGGAATCTATTTATGCAAAGAATTTAACTAATTCTCCACTTAGTTTTCCTTCCTTATGCTCTCAAACAAAATGAGAAAGAGTATGGCTTCAGCTCTAGCTAAAAACATGGTTTTACTTTACATGCACTTATGTTTGGCATCCAGTGAGGCTAATATAGGCTTTTTTTGAATTGTATTTTCTTGCCTAGGATTTATCCTGAGAAAAGCAAAAAGAGAATTTAAAATTTACTAAGTGATGAATAAATTTGGGAACCACATAAACAATAACAGAAGAAGCTCCTCATAAGATTCTTGCCAATATAATCTGTATTCAGGTTTTGTTTTTTTGGCCACTCAGAAGGCATAATGGACCCTGTCAATTGTATCTACGAACCTGTATTAAGCTCAGTAAAGAATGCATAGTGCAGATTAGACAGGCATTTAACATCTGACCCTCTTTACACTGACTATACAAGCACTTGTCTTCATAGTTCATTTGCAGAAGGCTAACTGGAAGGAGGGTAAGAACTGCCATTCTGATGGATGGTGGAATAAGGATTGCTTAGGACATAGTTGGTGGTAAACCAGTTGTTGGAAGCCTTCAATTTAACTGAGTTTACAGGACATTATTCCAATTATGTACAGTGATTCTTTTTAAAAAAAGGCAGGTGAGAGGAAGTTCATGTAAATTGTTTATATTCATTAAAGGAATTATAGGTTTCCAAATCTCAAAATACACTCATAGAGATGACCTTATAGGTGATATCCAGCTCTATGGCTTTTTTAGTATCAAAGATGTAAAGAAATCATTTCAAAGCTACACTAAACCCTCTTATACAAAATGTCTGTGTAGAATGAAGACATTGTTTTCACTACTCATAGCTTATAGCTGGTGCTGACAGTCCCACTGAGAACTCTCAGCAAGTGAATAAGTGCCAAAGTTAAATCATCATCTACGCTTGCACATAATCAATGCAAGGTCCAGGGCAGATCAGGAGGTGGCTAGTGGAAGCCATCTAGAATCTAGATTCTAGATACTTCTGAGACACAATGTGGTCTGGGGGCCCCTCTTCCTTTTGTCTCAAATCCTGGCCACATGAAGTAATTGGGTATTAGGAAATATTTATTTGGGGGAAGAAGACTTGGAGACTTGAGGGAGCTCAATTTAGAGGACTGTTTTAAGCAAGGGCTTGGACAAATAGGTCCTAATCATGTTTGCCTTAAACAGCGCAGACACAGTCAGTCACAGAATAGGATCCTCAGAGGCATTGTGAAGAAGTGTCCAGCAGCAAATGAGAAAAATTGTGTAGTCATCTTATGTTTGAAATCAGAGATCACTTATCTTCCAATACATTGTTGTGTCCTCATTTCCAAGTCCTTTCCAAATGAAAATTCATCACTTTTCTATAAGTCATACGGAGTGTTCCAAGTGATTGTAGAATAACAGTGCAACAGATATTTACTTGGGCTTTCATGTTGTCCTCTGAAAACACATAGTTTAGTTTCTAATTGTTTCTTTTTCTCTCCTTTATTTATTATTATTAATTATTATTATTTTTATGCTTTCTCACTCACAGCCTCTCAGTTTTAAAAACACTGGGTGAACTGCCCATTATTAAAATCATCCTCTCCAAGGCAAATCCCTGTGCCTTGAGTGATTCTGGGTTAAGGGCAGTTAATAAAAGTCATTCATTTTCTTATTTGCATAGTGTCTTGATACATTAACAAAACAATCCTGAATGACTAATAATAATCTTTTAAAGTTATAATGTATATATCTTATAGCTGTAGTCATTAGTGCCAAAGGAAAATGAAGGCTAAATAGGGATTTTTAGCAGTAATCCCATTTTTGAATTTCTCAGGGATATGCATTATACTTTAATAAAACAATAATGGGAGAATTTTGTTATTGCAATAAATTTTGGCATAGGTTTATTGATTTAGAGAAACTCAATTAGAAAAATCTTATTTTCCATTCACATATCTGAAAATATGTTTAGACTTGTTGCTTTTATTCTCAAATTTGGTTATCAACTTTTAATTATTAACCATTATTTACCTTCTCCCTAAAAACATGTACTTTATACATACCTCGGTGTCTGTCGCCTTGAACTCTCCAGCCTTGGGAGTCATCTTCCCCTTTAATATCCAAACAAAATAATTGAGTCCTTATCTTACATGACTGGAAAGTTTGGTCCCATCCAAAAAGAGTGTTTCTAAATGTCTTGGGTGTGTTTAGGGTTTTTTCCTGGTTGTTACTCATTTATTCTTGCTTCAAATGATTTCTAGCTGTTTGCCTTTTATCTCTGCACATGCATGATGTTACTGTATCTGTGAATCTCTCCATTCATTTTATTATTGCAGCAAATGCTGAATCAGTCCCATCCCCTTAGTTTACAAAACAGTGAGTGAGCTCAAGGCTTGTGTGGAGGCTGGGAGATGATACCGCAGAATTATGACCCAGCACAAGAGATGGTTTACACCTCTCTATCCTCATAATTATTGCTTGAACTCTCAGAATCCTTCCCTACTGATGCCCCCTTTTCCTTGAATGCCTCCACAGGGATGGCAGGGATGGGTGGTGTGCCTCCTAATCATGTCTTTTCTTTCCACAGAACACCAGAACCCCTAATTACAGGTCTGTAAGAGGGAACCCAAATCTCTTACCTCAAATGCATCCCTATAGAGATGCGTTTCACTACAGAAGAGTTAATTTTTTTCATATTTAATTAATAAAATGAACATAGTTGGATGCATCTGCATTTGGATTACTTCACCAAAGGACAAGACCTGTATGAGCAAAATTGATAATAAAAATTGTCCCTCCCGTGACAGAGATAAATTCTTTCCATGAGTAAATTTCATGAGGAGATATCTACCTGTCTATTGATCTCTGCCTACTTGCCTATCTATCTACATAGTGAAGACATATATAATATATTAAAGATAACCTATCATGTTGGAAATTTTTTCTTATAGAGGTTAATATCCACTAATGGATGTAGAGTGTATCATTTGCTTATATCTAGGAGTGTTGCATGAACTACAGATGACTTGGGGTCCAAACTTAAACACTAAAGTTAAATTGGATAGTAGTGATTTTTTGAATAAATAAAAGGTTTTATTTGTCTCACATAATATTTAGAGGTGGGCAGTCCAGGGAAGATGAGAGAACTTAATACCACTTCCTGTCTTCCTGTCTCTCTGTTCCATCACCTGTAGTATGTTGCCTCATGGCTGAAAGTCCCTAGCCCATACACACTGGGAAAAACCCCCAAAATTTTGGACAAATGGGGAAGAAAGGAGGTGGCACCAGCACAGTTCTTATTCTTGAGCCAGTTTTAGTAATTCTGATTATATTTCTTTATCAGTTATCTATTGCTGTGTAACAAGTCACCTTAAGGCAAGTGGCTGTAAACAATAACCACATATCATTGCTTATGAGTTTATGGGTCGGCTTAGAAGTTCTGCTGATCAGAGCAAGGTTTGGCTGATCTTGGCTGGGCCCACTCATGTGTCTGTGTCAGCTGGTGGATTGGTAGGAATGACGGCCCATCTTGAATGATTCTGTAAATGGTCAGCCTATGATCTTGACTGGTCCCATTCACATGTCTATCATTGGCAGGCTGTCAGCTGGGGCAATTGAGGATGTTTCCCATCATCCAGCAGGCTACCCTGGACTTGTTCACATGGTGGCTGGGTAGGGTTCCAAGAAAGGGAGTGGAAACATGTGAGGGCTCTTTAGGCCTAGGCTCAGACTGGGCAAATTGTCACTCCTATTGCCCCCAAGTCATGAGGTCAGCTCAGATTCATGGTGGAGAAACAGACTCCACCATTTTTTTTTAATGTTTCAAAAAATCTTTTATTGAGATATGAGCATAATTGATATAGGAAATTATATTAGTTTCAGATATAGGATAGTGCTGATTTAAGAATTTCATTTAATAAATCAAAGAAGATATGAATCAGAAAGCTGGCTATAGTTGACATTTACTTGAAGACATATTAAAAGAGGTAGTGTAATATGGTAGTCAGAGTGTAGACTCTTATGTGTTTAAATCCAGGCTCTACCACTGATTAGCTTCACGAGCTTGGTAAATTGATTTAACTTGTATGAACTTCAGATCCCACATCAGCAGTGTTGTTGATGATGATAGTATCTGCCCCAAATTTGTTTGGAAGCTTATATGAAATAACTCAAATAAAGTCCATAGTATAATGCCTGGTATGTAGCTCTTACCATAATACATCTGGAAACTCATTAATGTCATACTTCAGAACATCTGATCTTTGGCTTCTTTGGGAATACATTTCAGTTGATAGTCAACATGCACTTCCTTATATCACCAGTTGATGAACTTTTCAAGTTTCACTGAAGTTTTAATCTCTCATTTGATGAGTGTTTTTCTTACTTTGTGAACTTTTTGAGCCAGTTTTAATAATTCTGTTTTATTGTCATTACAAGCATGTGGGAATTTTAGAGGAGAATTTGTAAGACATAGTCAATGTCAATTTGATTGTATTTGTTTATTAAAAGTTCATCCATTTTCAGGCTCTAAAATGTGTCATCTTACTACTAGACCTCATCTTTTTCATCAACAAACTAAGAGTTGACTTTCTTTTGGAGGCTATTTCATAAAGAAACCAAATCTGCCTTAATAAGAGTAGCTAAATCTGGTGATTTGCAAGAACAATGGGCCAACACTGAGGTGTGCTTATCGACCAAAACCATACTCCCCAGGAGCTGAGTGAATCCTGTAGCCTCATGGCAATTTAAATCCATGCTTCAAGAAAGATGACAATTCTTTATTTTTGGATACTCAAAAAACTTTATTGATATTTATAGCTGAAAAACCTTGCAAAGTAAAAGGCTATTATTATTTTTTGACATATGAAATTTACATGAAAATAATAGTAGTAGTATTTACTATTTTCTCTGGCTGCTTAGGACATTCTTCTTAGAATCTTTGTGGGAGAAAACATACTATCAACTGGACAATAACATTGATTTAAGTAATTCATCACCAAAAAAATTTATTTGGGAAAAAGAAAAAAAGCAAAAAGAAAAATAAAGAAAAGGTGCCAGCAGCCTCAGAATATACGTACCCAGCTGGCCACATGCATGTTCTGAGTCTATTCCAAGATGATGAATATACAAGGGCTGCCTGGAAAGTATCCAGCCATGTAATATGAAAAATAGAGGCATTTATGACTGAACTTTTTTGTGGACATCCCCCATATACATGGAAGGGAAACAGAAAATTAGAAACAGGAAGTTAGAACCATAGAGTTTTATAAACAGGAAGTTAGGACCACAGAGTTCCAGAAGCCCAACTGTATCCACAGACCTCCCAGACTGATGAGTTTTCTTAAAGTCTCAATTCCTCTTTATCAATACATATACAAAGGTCTGGCACAAATAACACTCCTTCTTTATGACCTGGAAATCTATACTAAAACTTTTATTACCAAATCATAAGCATGCACAGTTATGGTTTTGTAATAAAATTATATCAAGTCCTTTTGACTTGATAAGCACTGCCAAATCATTTATTACAAAATCATAAATATGTATGATTATGGTTTTATAATAAAATCATAATTCAAGTCTTGGTGTTACCTCTGGTGGACACTGTACACATACAGAGAAAAGATAGCTAGAGCTAGAGCTAGAGCTAGAGAGAGAGAGATAGTGATAGTTTGACAGAAAGCATTGTTATTTTAAGAAATTGGCTCATGCAATTGTGGGAGCTGGCAAGTTCAAAATCTGCAGACTAGCTAGGGATTCAGTTAAGAGTTGATCTTATAATCTTGAGTCAAATGGCTAGAAACAGGCAGAATTTCTATATTCAGTCTGGAGATAGACTTCCTTCCCTTTTCCTCTTCCTTAGGAAAGCTTGGTCTTTTCTCTTAAGACCTTCAATGGATTGGATAAAGCCCACTTACATTATAGAGAGTAACTGTTTTACACAGGGTCTACTGATTTAAATGCTAATTATGAGTATAAAAATGTCTTCAGAGTAATGATTAGACTGGTGTTTGATAAAGCAAATGGGCACTATAAACTAGCCAAATTGACATATAAAATTAATCATCACAACCTTGGTTTCCTCCATCATAAGCACTTGGGCCAGCTTTTGGCTCAAGGATTGGTGTCTCAAAGAGTTAGGGGCCACAGAGAATTTTTCCTAGTAAGGGCAGAGGCGTGAGTAGTGCCCATGTCCAAGGATAGCAGTGGGGGGCTGTAGCAGAGGGTCTAAGACCTGGTATTGTTGATAGCAGCTGGAAAGGCAGGGGCAGTGGAGAGGTCTCTACAGGGACAGTTTGCAGCATTATTCTAAAATATTTGCTTGGCTGTGTAAACTTAGCCACTGGTTCTACAAACCCCAAGAGATATTTTGAGCAACTCATTATTATTTACTAAATTTCTTCTGAATTAGCCAAATTTCATTTCTATAATGTCCAACTAATTCAAGAGCTCATAAGAAAGTCAGGCTAAAAATGGTCATAATATATGAACTTGCTTCTATGGATATCTGATTTATTGGATAAGTGAGGCATTTCAGTAATGGGGGAAGAACTCAGATAGAAACAGAAGTGAGAACTGATCGAAATGCAGCTGGGTGACCCACACAGAAGGAATGAATGAGGTTATGGGAGACAGCCCAGGTCTCTGGGAGTGATTTATGATGAAAATATAAAGGCAGAAGTCTTGTCTCCAATTACCCTAATATATGAAAATTATATATCTGTTTGGTATCTGCTTGATTCAGAACAGACTACTTCCTGCACTGAGAAAGATTCTCTCCATTTCAACAGAAAGTGAAAAGAAAATTCCAGCATATAGAAGTTCATGTGGTATTGGCTTCTGCATGGAGCAGATGCAATTTTTGGCTGAAAAATCCAGATAAAGAGGACTCTCTTAAAATAGCTTAGCCAGATATTTTCAATGCCCTTGAAGCATAAAAGATAATTATTTCTCCTGGCAGGTATATATTTTTTATTTTAATTGCTCTGGGTACAACTGTCCTTTTGCTACTTATCTTCACATATTCATTTGGCCCTGATATGCTAACTATGAGCTTTTTCAACTTTTGTAAGTTTATCAGAGTTCACAAGTCCAATTATTTCTTCAGATACCACAGAGGGGACTGTGGGAGACAACAGCCAAATAATTGTCATGCTTTGAGTGGCTTAGTGCTTTGTATTTGCATGTAATTTAGCAACATATTTTACTTGCTCTTCCTTTCAATTTTAATAGTAAACCTTATTTTTCACATATGAAGTCAAACAGAGAAAGTGCTAGATGTTCAAGCCAACATGGTAACATAATAATGCAATAAAATAAAAATTTGTTGACTCTGAGGTTGGAAGATGTTTTTCATCTTTCACATCAAATTGGTAATTGACTTAGGAAGTGATAGATTCAATATAGAATGGCTCCTGCTCCTCCATCCTCTCCTCCCTCCCCTCACCCTACTATAACTCAGCTTAGCCTGGGAAACTGCAAATGTAGCCTGAGAAACTAACAACTTAGCCCCAGAAACAATAACTTGGCTTGGAAGACTGAAACTTACCCTAGCCCTTACCTTAGCCCAGTACATAGAAACCTTTCCTCGACCAATCAGTAGTGATCACCTAGCCCTTACCTTAGCCAGGTGAATTGGAACTTATCCTTGACCAATCAATAGTAACCACATATGCCTCCCTCTGCCTTATGCCTAGCACCCCTTTACCTATATATAACTTCACTCCCAACAGCTGGAGCTGCTGCTCTCCCATTGTGAGGCAGCCTGGCAGCTTTTCCCTCAATAAAGCTTGTCACTACCACCCAGTGTTTTGGCTCATTTCTATCAGGAAGAATTTAGCTTCTTTCTCTTAGACACTAAATCTCAAGGACCAATAAATAGTGATAACCAGACAAATAATTTAAAATGAGAAAACTAGGACTTAAAAACAGTATATCAACAAGGAACATATGCAAATGGATAACCAGGTCAAAGGAAAGTATTTTAACTAGTTACATACTATGAAAACAGGGGAAAGGTAACAGCCCTACTAATCAGTGTTTTGAGTCCAGATGAACTGAGGAAGAGCGACTTTGGTGGCTTTGTGTCCACAGGTGAAGGAAGGCAGGAAGCTGTAGTTCTACTGAGAAGTGGTGAGGGAAGAACAGAGAGGGAAGGAGTGGGAGGAGTTACAGTAAAGGGTTAAAATATGGACATAACTAAATAAAGATGGAGGCAAAGCTGAAAGGTGATTTGTAGACTGGATTAAGTCAAAGGTGGAAGTTGTAATGAGGTAATAAAATAGACGTGGAAATGATGGAGAAATAACACTGCAGGTGAAGTTCACACAGTGAGAGGAAAGTATGTTTCAATTGATGGTTTCAAAGGTGGAGCAGTTTTAAGTGATGTCAATTCTCAGGTGTCTTCATGGGCATGAAGATGAAATAGGAGGAAGAGCAAAGGGAATAGGAACTGGGAAGTTAGGGCTGAGAAGCCAGCTGGTTGGGTGGTTGGTCTCATGTACATGCAAAACACCCAGGATAGATGAGGGTGGAGAGAAGACATGTCTCAGTCTCTGGGGTAGAACCAGAAGGTGGTACAGTTGAATGGTAGGAACCTAAAAGAAACAAGGCTTTTCACTTGATGATGGGAGAGTCATAACTGGGAGAGGAATAGGGACAAAGAAGGACACAACCATACCCTGCTCTCAAGGTTTATGGAGCACTAGAGCATAAGCAGAAGGATTCAAGTGGCTCAAAGCAGGTGTGAAACTCAAAAAGGTTGGGTCTCTGTGAAGAAGTGAATAGGAGAATTAGGAGAACAGATTTATTGGAGTTTATTTTCCGTGGAGCAGGGGTTCAGTAGCAAGGTCTTGGAGAAGGGAAGTAGGGGGAAGTTGAGTTAGAAGTATAAAATTCAGGACTTATAAGACGTGTAGCAAAATTTATGCCCAGTGAATCCTATCAGGTATTATAATAGTTGCTTACACCTTTACCATGTGGTGATAGTTAACTTTATGCTAACTTTGCTGAGATATTGTACCCAGATTTTGGTCAAAGACCAGTGTAGATGTCACTGTGAAGGTATTTTTTGGATGGGATTAACATTTAAATCAGTAGATTTTGAATAAAACAGATTGCTCTCCATAATGTGGTTGAAGGAGTCAGTTGAAGGAGTGAGGTCCCTGAGTAAGGAGGAATTCTTCCCCCAGGCTGCCTTTGGACCTGAGCTGCAACATCAACTCTTCCCTGGGTCTCCAGCCTGCTGGCCTACACTGCAGATTTTGGAATTAGATCTCATGATTGTATGAATGAATTATTTAACCCCTCCCTCTCTATACATAGAGACACACAGACACAGACACACATGACTATATATTCAAGGAAAAGCTTCACTCATATATATGTAACCCTATATATCTATGTGTATCTGTGTATCTATATATATACAAGTATTATATATATGTAAGCCTGTATGTGTATGTATATCTACATATCTCTATGTATCTATTTATCTATATAGAGATATATATCTCATATATATCTCATACACACAAACACACATACCCTGTTGCCTCTTTTTTTGGGGGAACCCTGATTAATTTACATGTTTTCTATTTTCCAGTCATTTTTGTAAGGAGTTTTTAATTTATTAACTCATCTTACTTTCACAGGTACAAGAAGACTGAACAATGCTGACAATTTCTTACGTTCATCTCTTCTGTCCAGTTCTATTTTTTTTCTTGAGGCAAATATGTATATATAATATAAAATTTACCATTCTAATTATTTTTTTCTCATTAAACTTTGTTTTAATGGGTCTAAAAATTCTGTGACAGATTTTTGGTCAAGTTATTTCTATTAAAATTACTGATTTTAAAAATCTAAAAACTGACATACACACAAAACATTCTCCTTTTCTTCTGAAGATTTTATGATGCATTGTAATCATTAACCAGTCTTTAACTATTAAGCTTAAATGGCCAACTGAGACAAGTTCTGAGACTATTATTCCACCCCTGATTAAGACTATGGTGGCAGGTATTAGGAATAATATTCACTTAGCCTTCTGAGCTTTCTGGGAAGAGTTGGTGACTTTGCCAGCTCCAGCTGCCTTCTTGTCCACTACTTTGATGGCAATCACAGCAATGGTCTGTCTCATGTAATAAACAGCAAAATGGCTCAGAGAAAGATAGTCAGAGAAGCTATTAACATACATGGGCTTGCCAGAAACCACATCAGTGTTGGCAGTATGTCAGTCCCCAAAAGGTTAAAGCTAAGCCCACTATAAAGTGTTAAAGCCAGGCCCGCTGCCCAGGCTTGACCTTAGTATAATCAGTCCATGTCTGGAGTTGAGGAATTCCTGGGGCTGACAGTTACTGCGCATGTACCGCCTTATGTAACCATGAAAACCTAAACAATTGCTACTGAGCAGATGCGGCAAGATGCCACTTTTGTTTGTATACGTATATATAGTCCCAGGTGCGCAATAAAGTGGTTTACTTGCTGGTGTGTTAAGGGTCCCCCATGTTGGCTCCACGTGTGTTTTTTCAATTGGGTGTACCACCGCCGAAACCTGCCCTGCCTGGAAACCTTGGCAATGACACAGTATGACCAGATTTTAAAAACTTTGGGCCGTCATTTTTTGATGATGATCAACATTCTTCTCCTGCTCAGCAAATCTGCAAACAATGTGAGCTGTGTGACAATTGAGTACAGGTGTGTCTCCAGCACTGATTTGGTCTGAATGATTCAGGATAATCACCTGAGCCTTGAAGCAAGCTGCTTCCATTGATGGGTAATTTTTGCTGTCACCAGCCACAATGCCATGACAAACATCTTTGATAGATACATTCTTGATATTGAGGCCTACATTGTCCTCAGGAAGCTTCATGGTGCATTTCAACAGTTTTTTTTTTCAATTGTAGCAGAGGTGATCACTATGCCAGGTTTGACAACACCAGTCTACACAGCCCACAGGGACAGTACCAATGTCAACAATTTTGTAGACATCCTGGAGAAGCAGACACAAAGCTTGTCAGTTGGATAACTTGATGACAAGATGCAGTCTAGAGCTTCAAGCAGTGTGGTTCCACTGGCACTACCCTCTTTATGGGTGACTTTCCATTCCTTGAACCAAGGCATGTTAGCACTTGACTCCAGTTTGTTGTCATCATTCCAATAGTAATTGGCACAAATGCTACTATGTCAGGGTTGTAGCCAATTTTCTTAATGTAGGTGCTGACTTTCTTAACAATTTTCTCAGATCTCTTCTGGCTGTAAGATAGGTCAGTGGAATGTATTTTGTTAACAACAATAATTAGTTGTTTCACACCCAGTGTGTATGCCAGAAGGGCATACTAATGAGTCTGCCTATTCTTGGAGATACCTACTTCAAATTCACCAAAACCAGCAGCAACAGTCAGGACAGCCCAGTCAACCTGAGATGTGCGTGCAATCACATTTTTGATAAAGACTTTGTGTCCTGGGACATCAATAATGATCACATAATACATGCTGATCTCAAATTTCCATAGGCAGGTATTAATGGTGATAACAATGCTCTTGTTCAGCTTTTAGTTTATCTAAGACCCAGACATACTTAAAGGAGAACTTTTCCATCTCAGCAGCCTTCTTTTCAAAGTTTTCAGTGGTTCTTTTGTTGATCCCACCATATTTGTAGGTCAGATGACCAGTAGTGGTAGACTTGCTGGTATCTAAATGTCCAACGATGACAATGTTGATTTGTGTCTTTTTCTTTCTCATTATGGGTAAGATTTAGTTGTGGTTTTCACTGCACATGCTTTCTGGTAGCAAGCTCATTGCAAAAAAAAGCCCATTCTAACTATTTTAAAGTATACATTTCTTCATTTCTAAAGTGATATTGAATTCTTTCTTTTGGAAATATGAAAATATCTCCTAGCATTAAAAGGGACTTAATAATATGAACTAGGATTTGAAAATCCATGCAACACTTGTGTTAGAACTCACTAATTCTAGGGACCATTATGAATCAGTTAAACCAGTTTATTAGTGTGTGTGTATGTGTGTGTGTGTGTGTGTGTGTGTGTGTAGATCTAAGTATTTCAGGTGAATATATTTACATTACCTATGAATATATAGCTAATAAATAGGCTGACTAGACATACCACTTTCAATGGGACAAAATGCAATGATACTGTCCCATTTCAAATGGTACTTATGGCCAGATTACTAACACTTTGAATTTATCCCAGTGAGACTAGGCTGACCATCCATACTATTTTAAACAGAACAGTACCATTGTTTTTAGTCCTGTTTAAAATGGTACATTTGGTCAGCCTAGTAATAAAGAATTAGTTTTCTCATGGCAAGTAAAACGAGGCAGGCAATAAGTCATTTGCTCTTTTAGAAGAAATTTTTAATTTATCACCACATATAGTATTTGGAAATACTTGAAAGATGAATTCATGTTAACCACAGTGAGTGTTGCCTTCTCATTGACTTAGGCTGATTAATCGCCTCATGGTGAGCAGATTTCAACTTTTGTGTCACCTTTAATTGGTTGGTAAAAGCTGCCTGCAGTATTGTATCAAATTGGCTTTTGAGATTGGCACTGCCTATTCAACCAAAAAAAATTTAAATGAGAACCTACTATATTTAGGCAGCAAATTAGGTGAGAATAGGATGGCAGATGAGACCATCCCAGTTTCTATCCTCAGAGAATTGAAGGCCTAGAAAAGAAAACGATTAATCTAGTTATTCTAGCAATGCTGTATGAGTACAGGTATGGGTACAGTTGAAGCATCCCACTTGGTCTGGGGGTGTCTTGAACAACTCCCTATAGGAAGCAAGGATTGAAGATTTGTAGGGGTGGAAAGGATATAGACAGACAGTGTTTGCAATGAGCAAGGAAGGAACAGTGATATATTTTATTCTCTATATATTTTAACTCATTTAGAGGCTGACTTATGATCATTTATGCAAGTTTTCAAGATGTGTAACATAGTTTGGAGGTGTCTTATAACTACAACTATTAGTCAAAATTGGAGTCTAGGGTAATAAAAAATCAGTATCAGGAAGAACTGGATCACTCACACATTGCTGGTAGGAATGTAAAATGGCATCACCACCCTGGAAAACAATTCAACAGCTTCTTAACAAACTAAATATGCCACTACTATCTGACCTGCAAGTGTCCTACTGGGATTTTATTCCAGAGAAACAAACACTTATTTTTACATAAAAAGTACATGAATGTTTATAGCAGTTATCTGTAAGTGCCAAAACTGAAATCAGTCCAGATATCCTTCAACAGGTAAATGGATAATTGAATTGAATTGTGGTACAGTCATGTCATGGAATATTACTCAGAAAGGAAAAGGAGCGAAGTACTGATACATACAACAACCTGGATGACTCTCCAGGGAATTATGGTGAGAAAAAAAAAAAACCAATCACTAAAGGTTAGATACTGTGTGAGTCCGTTGTACTAAAACATTTTTGAAATGGCAGAATTTAGAAATAGAGAAGAGATTAGTGGTTGTCAAGGGGAGGGGAATTGGGTATGGTTATAAAGGGCAACATGAAAGATTCTTGTGGAGTTGGAACTGTTTGGTATTTTGGCTGTGGTTGTGGATATATCTTATGAACCTACATTGGTGACACAATTATAGAACTTAACACACATGCACACAGAGTACAAATAAAGGTTGGAAATATGAGTAAGATCAGTAGATTTTATTCGTGTCAAGCTACTGGTTGTGTTATTGTACTCTAGTCTTGTAAAATGTTACTATGAAGAAAACTGGATAAAGGGCATGAAGGGCTCTTCTGCATTATATCTTGCAACTGCATATGAATATATTGTCCAAAAGAAAAAGGGCAAGACGTAGGACTCAAAACATAACAGAACAAAACAAAACAAAAAGCATTCAGAAGCCAATAACTTTCCACAAAGTTCAGAGGAGTGAGGAAAGCATAGACATAGCAAAGGAATACATGAGGAAAGGGCACAGAGGGAACTACTTCATGTAGCTGAATAAAAGATCAAAAGTAGGGCTTCAAGGGTCTGGAGAACAGCTTGATCAGAAAAAAAAAACATATCAGAACCACAGGTTAAACCTATCAGAAGAGTAATTTTTATTCAGTATGTAAAAAACTTGATGGTTGTTATATTACTATAAATAAAACCCTGTTATTTAGAAACTAAGGCACTTGCAAATCTATTTGGATTTAATAGTCAGTGGATGAAGTGATAAATTATGTTCTGGGTCCCCACAACCACCCTCAGGTACAAAGATTCACTAGGAAGGATCACAGAGTATGCATGGTTATGATTTATTACAGTGATTATGCAAAGCAAGATCAGCAAAGAGAAAGGTTCAAGGAGCCAAGTCCAAAGGAACCAGGTACAAATTTGCAAAGATCTTTTCTCAATGGAGTTATACAGGACAGAGTTCCTTCAGAAATGAGAAGTGACAACATGTATGACATGCCTATTTGGAAGCTTATTAGAGGCTTAATGCCCAGAACATTTTTATTGTGGGTTGCCTGGCGAGTACCAAAATTCCAGACTCCCAGAAGGAAAGCAGGTGTTTATCATAAACCACATTTTTAATAAACCTCATTGTACAGTTTAGGCACAATGAGCCATTCTTAATTAGTTAGGGTTCTTGTAACTTTCCTGAAAGCCAAATTTTCAGAAAGCAGCTGAAGGTCTTCCAGCCTTGTAAACAGGTCTTTCAAAGAATAGCAGTCAGGCCCACTATGTTAACTATTTTTGGCACAAAGGTCAATATGATGCATATATATATATATATATATATATATATATATATATATATATTATCTCACACATATGTATATTTTATATATATATATCACACATGCACACACACATATACATACATATATACGTGAGCAGGACCCCAGAAAACTGAAATTTATTTATAAAATATCATGTATTTAATCTTACATATTTAAACTTCAGTCACCTTCAAAGTACTCTTTGATATGCAATACAGCTATCAAGACGCTTTTGTTTACTACGCAAACAGTTTCTAAACTTCTCAATTTTTATTCCTTTTCGTGCTTCTGACAGTTTTTGTTTCACCTCTTCCACATTGGCAAAATGTTTTCCTTTGAGGACTTTCTTCATTTAGGGAAGCATACAAACAACAAAGGCACTCACAATGAGATCAGGTGGAAAAGGGGTGGTGTGGGGCACACAGGTCATGTCATTTTGGGTCAAAAATTGCTGAACAGTCAGTGTGATGTGGGCAGACACATTGTCATAGTGGAATAGCTAGCTATCTGCTACAATTCAAATGTTTCTTTTGCAAATTATGACATAACCTTCTCAAAACTTCCAGATAAAAATTTTCGTTGATGTTTGACCCAGAGAAACAAATTCTGAGTGCACAACCCCTCTCACATCAAAGGAAGATAATTACAGTTTTCTTTTTGATACCCCCTTGTAAAATAACAGGATGTGGAACACTGAAATACTTTTTGAAGCTGGCATGCCCTCAAAGGCCTCAGACAAAAGACCAATGACACACAATGCTATGTGCACAGCACTGGGTAGTGAAGCCAGAAGTTGTGTTCTCCTTGGTTGGCTAAAATGTTGTGGAAGGCTCTTTCCTCCAAAGTGCAGGTAATAGATGGGGATTAGACTGTTAGGATTAAAATCCTAACTCAGTCACTCACTAGCTATGGGGCCTAAGGCAAATTATGTACCAACTTTGAGCCTCAGTTTCTTTATCTATAAACACAGATAATCAGTTCCTCAGGTTATCATTGTACAAATTAAATGAAATGAGGTGTGTGAGGTGCCTGGCATGTTGTAGGCTCTCAGTTAATACTCGTTCTACCAACTCTCAGAATAAACCATGTCTCCAGGGCAAAGATTTATATGTTGTAAAATTATGGAAAGCTGATTTATCAGACAACATTCTTATAAAAAAAGTTAAATTGTATGGTATGTGATATGTTTGTGCACCTTGACATTTTTATAAAAATAGTTATCATTGTAGCCTATTAGACCACTAGGTTATTTATTAGTTATAACTAGCATATCCATTGATATTTTGAAAAATTACATATATAGTCATTCATACATGTGTATTGAAATCTTGGATTTTTAATGTAAAAATTTTTTACCTAACAATGTATAATTAGAATATATAAAGGTTCTAAAGTTTTCTGGTGTATTTAACTTATAAAAATCAATGGTTTTTCTCTTTACCAAATTCAAGAGTTAGAAAAATAAAAAAAGGTGCCATTTATCAAATCCTCAAAGACTGTGAGGAATCTAGGAATGGAAATAGCAGAAAATATGTGAGACCTCTCTGCAGAAAACTAGAAAACCCTTTTTAAATTGATTCAAATCAGTGGAAGGATATACTCTAGTCATGGACTAGAAGCCTCAATATTAATATATAGAGACTGTAGAATCTGCTAGATTCTAATAAAAATCTAGCAGAACATTAAAAACTTTGACAGGCTGATTCTAAGATTTACATGGAAATGCAAAAGACCAAGAACAGCCAAGACACACTTGTAGAAACAGAGAAGGTGAGATAACTGGTCCTATAAGAAATTAAGACATTATATAGACATGGTAAGTAATAAGGAAGATAGACTTGGACTAAAAATTCAGAATAGAGGGCCCAGAAGAGGCACATATTGACACTTGATAAATGACAGAGGTAATACTATAGAACAGTGGGAAAGAAGTCTTTTTAGGAAATGATGCTGGGACAATTTGGATATTCTAATGGAGCACTACTTTGCATTGTATAAAAAAGTCAATTTGGCTGGATTAAAGACCTAAATATAAAAAGTAAACAAAAACATTTAGAAGATAATCTTAAGAGAGAATATAATGCAAGGCATAGGGAAAGATTTCATAAAAAGACACAAAATCTACTAGTCAAAAATAAAAATATTGATAAAATTGAATACATTAAACTTTGGCACAGATTTCATCAAGATTCCATTAAAGACAGTGAAGGGAAAAACCACCTAGTAGGAGAAGACATCTGTGATATAGCAAGGGTGCCAAAAAATGTATAAACCTTTAAAGAGATGTTTTCTATGTATTATGATACATAAATACTGATGGTAAACACTGTGAGTACCTCTTATAAATATTACAATTTTAATACCATTTTTTCCTTTCTTAAAATGTATATATATTTTTGGCATCTGAGAAAGAGCTTATATCAAGAATGTATAATGCATTCCTGCAAATAAATAGAATGAAAAATTCAAAGGAAAAATGGGCAAACTTGAACAGGTGTTTTATCAAACAGGATATGTAAATAGTTACTAGAGATGAAAAGATAATAATACTAATTGGTAATCAGAAAAAACACAAATTCAAATGACAATGAGATTTTATTACATACTCACTGAATGGATGAGCACAATTAAAGCAACTAATAATACCAAATGTTGATAAAAATATGAAGCAACAGAGACTCTCATATACTATGGGGTGACAGGTGAAATTTATCCAACTGCTTTGAAAAATACAAAGTTGGGCAATTAATTTTATAAACTCATTCTAGGAAAGGTCTTATATACCTAATTGCTGAATGTCACTGCAGTTACCTTCAAAATAATCCCCTTGGGAAGCTGTGCACTGACATGAGTGCCTAGTCCACCCTTCAAAGCAATTTTAGAAATCTTATGACACCTTACCAAGTTGTTTGTATAGTGCTTGCCAACTTAAGTGCAAGGTGGCAAGTTTGCAAACTTAATTGTCAAATTTTGGGGATGATGACAGCTCTGATGGCCATTCCAGAAAGAGTTCTAAAATTACTTTCAAGGTTGGACTAGTTATTGTCATCAGTGCAAAGCTTCTCAAGGGGAATACTTCAAAAGTGACTATAGTGATATTCAGCAAAGAGGTATGTAGCACTTTTTCTAGGATGAGTTCAAAAAATTAATTGTCTGACCTCATAGTTTGGCATTGTTTTCCATAGCTGAATATCCCTATACCTAATACCCAAAAAATTCATTTATCATTATCCAATGAAATCTTACATGGTAATAAAAGTGAACAAGTTATACAGTTTTAATATGGGTAAATCCCACAAACACAATATTGAGTGACACTGCAAGATACACACCACCATGAAAATCATATGTTAAACTCTATTTACATAATTTTCAAAACCAAGTGAATTCAGATACATTATTTAGGGACATATACAGAGGTAATAAAACTATAAAGTCAGCAAGAAAACTAATATCACCAAAGTCAGCATAATGGTAACCTCCAAGGAGGAGAAAGCGTCTACTGGTCTGTGAAGGATGCAGAAGAGAGAGGTGACTTCTGGGGCTCTGATACATCATTGCTTGGCCTGTGTGGTAGGTACAGAGGAGTTTGCTTTATAATTATTTTTTAGACTGTAAATCTGTCATGGTATTTCTGCATGTGTGTCATAGTCAATGACAAAAAGAAAAAAATAATAAGAAAGTGTAGTCTCACTTTTTGGCTTATACAGTCAATGATATCAATATTTTCTTATTTTCATCTTTCCCCCTTTTAGTTAGGTGCCATGGCACATTTAATTTAATCTCTCTATAGCAAACTTTTTACCCATGTTGGCTTAATTTGAAGTGCAAGAATGTGAGAAAGTTGGCTTAGTATTTATTACTTAGAAGACCTTGTAGTAATTTGCAATCCAATAATTTTGATGTACATTTTTTTTATTGTGGTAAAGTACACATACCATAAAATTTACCATTTTAACCATTTCAAGTGCACAGTTCAGTGACATTAAGTACATTTACATTGTGAAACCATCACTACCATCCCTCTCCAAAACATTTTTATCTACCTAAACTAAAATGTTAGACCCATTAAACACGAACTCCATATTCCTCCCATCTCTCATCTTCTTGGTAACCACCATTCTACTTTCTGTTCTTTGAATTAGACTAATATAAGTACCTAATATAAATGGAATTACACAATGTTTGTCTTTCTGTGTTTGGCTTATTTCACTTAACATAAAGTCTTCAAGGTTCATCTATACTCTTTCATGTGTCAGAATTTCCTTTCTTTAAGACTGAATAATATTCCTCTGTGTGTGTGTGTGTGTGTGTGTGTGTGTGTGTGTGTGTGTATACACCACATTTTTTTTTAACCTATTCATCTGTTGTTAGACATTTGTGTTGTTTTCACCTTTTGGTTACTGTGAATAATGCTGCTATGAACAGTGTGTACAAATGTCTGTTCAAGTTCTTTCAATTTTTTTTGGCACATATCCACAAGTGGAGTTGTTGGATCATAAAGTAATTGTATGTTTAATATTTTTGAGGAATCACCATGCTATTTCCCACAGTAGCTGTAAAATCACCATTTCACATTCCCACCAGCAATTCACAAAGGTTCCAATTTCTCCTCATTCTCTGCATGTTTTCTTTATATATTAAATTACAGTTGACATACAATATTACATTAGTGTTAGATGCACAACATATTGATTATACATTTATATAACTTATGAAGTATACCTTTTAGTAAGTCTAGTACCCATCTCATACCATATATAGTAATTACAATATTATTGACTGTATTTTCTACGCTGTACTTTACCTCCATGACTGCTTTTATAACTATTATAACAATTTGAACATCTTAATCTCTTGCCTTTGTTCACCCATCTTTCTAACTCCCCTCTCACTTGGCGAGAATTAAAATGTTCTCTGTATCTATATGTTTGTTTCTATTTTGTTTATTTAATTTTTAGAATCCACATATAAGTGAAATCATATCATATTTATCTTTCTCTGTTTGACTTATTTCATTTAGCATAATATTCTCTAGGTTCATCCATGTTGTTGCAAAAGACAAGATTTTATTCTTTTTTATGGCTTAGTAATATTTCATTGTAAATATGTACCACCTCTTTTTCCATTTGCTATTGATGGTCACTTAGGCTGCTCCATATCTTGGTTATTGCAAATAATGCTTCAGTAAACATAGGGGTACATATGTCTTTTTGAATTATTATTTTGGGTTTATTCAGATAAATAGGTAGAAGTGGAATTGCTGAGTTCTTCTTTGTCTCTTCTTAGAGACTTTGTTTAAAAGTTTATTTTGTCCGGTCTAAGTATTGCTACCCCAACTTTTTTTATGGTTTCCATCTGCATAAAATACCTTTTTTCATTCATTTACTTTCAGTCTGTGGGTGTCTTTTGATCTGAAGTGGGTCTCTTGTAGCAGCATAATATGGGTCTATTTTCTAATCCATTCAGAAACCCTATAACTTTTGATTGGAACATTTAATCCATTTATATTTAAAGTAATTATTGATAGGTATGTAGTAATTGCCATTTTATTATTGTTATTTTTGAAATATATATTTCTTCTTCTACTTAAAGCAGCCCCTTTAACATTTCTTGTAATACTGGTGTGATAGTGATAAAATCTTTCAGCTTTTTCTTGTCTTGGAAGCTCTTTATCTGTCTTTTAATTTTAAATGATAGCCTTACTGGTTAGAGTAATCTTGGTTGTAGTTTCTTGCTTTTCATCACTTTGAATATTTATTGCCAGTTCATTCTGCCCTGCAATGCTTTTGTTTAGAAATGGACTGTTTTATGGGAGCTTCCTTGTAGATAACTAACTACTGCTTTTCTATTGCTGCTTTTAAGATTCTTTCTTTGTCTTTAACCTTTTGCATTTTAATTATGATGTGTCTGGGTGTGGGCCTGCTTGGATTTATCTTGTTTGGAACTCTCTACACTTTTTGGACTTGCATGCCTTCCTTCTTTGCCAGGTTAGGAAAGTTTTCATCATTATTTTCTTACATGTTTTTTAATTTTTGTTCTCTCTCTTCTCCTTCTAGTACTCCTATGATAAGAATGTCATGCTTGACGTTGTCCCAGAAGCCCCTTAAACTATCCTCATTTTTCTTTTTTGATTTGTTTTTTCTTTTTACTCTTCTAATTGGGTGTTTCCCACTACATTGTCTTTCAAATTGCTGATTCGATCCTCTGTTTCATCTAATTTACTGTTGATTCCCTCAAATGTAGTCTTCACTTCTGTTTTATTCTAATGTTTCCTATCTCTTTGTAAAGTTCTCAGAGAGTTCATCTATCCCTTCCTTCAGTTTATTGAGTGTCCTTATAACCAGTGTTTTGAACTCTGCATATGTAGATTGCTTGTCTCCATTTTGTTTAGTTCTTTTTCTGGAGTTTTTTTCCTGATTTTTAATTTGGAAGTTGTTTTTTTGTCCCCTCATATTGTTTGACTCCCTCTGTTTGTGTCTATATATTAGGCAGATCTGCTGTGTCTTCCTGTCTTGCTAAAGTGGCCTTATGTACTGGGTATTCTGTGTGGCCACAAAGTGCACTCTCCCTATTAACCTGAGCTGGGTGCTCCTGAGCCAGCTGTATCCCTTGTATAGATTGTATGTGTCTTACTGTTGCAGTGGAACCTTGATTGCTATTGGCACATCAATGGAAGGGATTTATCTTTAGGCCAAATGGTTGCGAGGAGAAGCTGTTGTACAGAGGTTAATTTATTTTAGAAAGAAAGTAAGTAAGATAAAATCACAGCAGCCCATTGACAAACTTTTCCCACCTCTTCTCAGCAGTGCTCACAGACACTTCCTTCCTGGAGATTCTTCTTGAGAGATCTACCAAACATCAATTATCACACATGGAGCACTTTCTATGTCTCAGATTCTGTTCCAAGCCCCCGAATCTATTAAATTATTTAACTCTTACAGAGATCCAATGAGATTGGTACTGCTATAATTTCTATTTTATTGATGTGGAAGCTAAGGCACAAAGCTAAGTAACTTTCCTAATGTCTATTGCTAATAATTGACAAAGCTTGGAAGCCTGGATCTCAGGGGTAGTGTAGTGGGAGTGGGGAGGTCCCTCTGAGCCAGAGCCAGGCCATTGCAATTTTGTCATTTTCATGGTGAATGGCCTGAGAGGCTTCTTGCTTTGACATTGGAAATCTCTCCTGCCCCTCTCAGAAACTCAAGTTAACAGACCCAGTTCATTAGTTGTAATCTCATGATTCTGTGGGTTCTCTTCATGACAAGCTCTTTTGTGTAGGCCCTTGGCTGTGGGCAAATTCAGTGTCTCTGGATGCTAGGAGTAGTGCTGGAGTCCTCATATACTACATACCCATAGACACTTGCTGATTTCCAAGCCTTTGTGGGAGTGAGTCTCAGCAGCCTCATTTTTTTTCATGAATGTTTCAGAGATGCACTTTCCAGGATTTGGAGGTACATGGTGGAAGTGCAACTCCTGGCTCAATGATAGCAGAGTCTATACTTCTTGTGACAACTTGAGAGCAAACTACTGGCATGTTCATGGCACTGGTGCTGGAATTCCTTGGGAGATGAACCCTTTCGAATATCAACTACATTCTAGGAACTATGTTGGCACTCTTACTTGCATTATCCCTTCTGCCATCATTAAGTCTACTTTTGAGGGGATGCTGCACAGTGCTTTCCAGAAGATTAGCAACTAGAGTTTGCCAAACTGGATCTTTCTTTGAATTCATACAAATGCCTTTTATTAATTCTTGAGAGAGAAATTCCAATTGTTTTCAATGACATGGCATGTCTAAAATTAAAGGTAACCTTATTTCTTTCTTTTAGCCTGGAGTGGATATTATGCTTGTCTTTTCAAGTACCTGTCTGAAGGGATTTAACCTACTGCAAATTAGTAATACTCATATTTTAAAATGGTAAAATGGATGTCAAAGGATTAAAAAATCATTCAATTTACTTCCTCTTAGGAGCTGAAAGAAGCCATGGGGTTATCTATTCTTGCTCTGCCTTCTCATTTTATGTAGGCCAGAGGGAAATAAATCAGTGAATTTGAAATTTGTCAGTGGGAACTTTGAAGAGGATTCACAGTACTTTCTAATTCATCATACCACTTCATTAAGGGGGCACCTGAAAAATAGAGAAGCCAGTTCTCAGAAGAAAGTCTGGGGCAAAGCAGATGTTCAGTAAGTATTTCTGAAAGTTATGAATCTTAAATGAACTAGTAATACCTGAAAACATTTTAAATAAAGCAAGATTTTTCTTTGATAGTAGTAAACCACTTAATTCTACCAGATAAAACATACAGGTAGGAGAGTTTGGCAAGATGGCAACAAAGAAGAGGTCCCCAATACCTATTCTGGAAAATACAACTTAATAACCAGACAGAATCCAATAAGGGAAGCCCTGAGTGGCATAGTGACAATTGAGAAATCCACACAACCCCACGAAACACCTGAAGGTTAGAGAAAGGGGAGCGAGTGGGAGAGAAGGAGAGAGCAGAGACAGATTGTGACCTGCCCCCAACACTGCTAACTAAAGGAATTAGAAAGAAATCAGGAGTAACATGATACAGGGAAGAGAGGAGGCCATTGGTGAAAAGAATGAAAGCCAGAGTGACGGAATGCTGGGAGACTGTGATGGAGCTGGACCTAAAAGCAGTGTTTTAGAGACAAAGTCTGAAACCTGAGCTCTGAAACTCTAAGTAGCATGGAAGCTGAACAAGGACTCTGAATAGCCACAGGCAAAAATAGGACCCCAAATATAGGTAATGGACTTGGTTTGGTGGCTCCCAGTCCATGGCATGCACTGTCTGGCACCCTTGCATAGCTCATGGCTCCCAGCTGGAGGCGCACATGGCCCTTATGCAGCTTGTGCTTGCAAACTCAGCGCTGAGTGGTTGCAGTGGAAACAAATAGCTGAAACACGTCCCAGGGTAAAAGGCTTGGAGAAGGGAAAAAAGTGTATTTCACAACATTCGCCATGCCCAAAGTGAGCGACCTCAGTCTCCCCTGTCTTCCCCAGCTTTTCCAACAAAACACAGGAAGCAGAGTAGCCTCAGCTTGCATTTTGTTGGCCGCCTCTCTCTCCTACAGGCTTCTCAATGAACTTCAGGAAGCACGAGACCATGGACTGATGCGTCCCACCCCCAAATGCTGTTGGGAACTGGAGATATGACTCCCCTCTTTCCCAAAATTTCCCCCTACAGTGCCACCTGGTGTCTGCTGTGCAGCAAGACACCACAAAAATACTAATCAGAGAAAGAAAGAGAGCTCCTGGGCTCTGCTGAAAATAAAGCCCTCATTCCAAAGAAGAACACAACGGACAATATGAGTACCTTAGGATTAAAAGCTGCTCAGAGAGAAGATAAAAAATCTTTGGAATAAACCTTATAGACCTAGAAATTTATGAACTAAGTGACAGAGAATATGAAGAGGCCATTCTAAACGCTCTTAGAGAAGTGAAAACATACTTGCAGAACACCATAGCTGAGATGAATGATCTTAGAAAGGAAATCTGCGAACAAAAGAAACAATTTAACAAAAAAATTCAAACTATAAGGAAGAACAAGATGGAAATTTGAGAGATAAATAATACAATAAAAGAAACAAGAAATGAAATAACTGCCATAGGAAATAGGGCCAACAAGATGGAGTAAAGAATTAGTGATATTGAAGATCAGAACATGGAAACATCTCAGTAAGAGGAAGATAGGGAATATAGAGCCAAAAGGATTGAAAGAACTCTAAGAACTATCTGACTTTATGAGGAAGATCAATATGAGGATAATAGGATTAGAAGAAGGAGCAGAGCACTCTACAGAGAACAAATAGTAGACAAGAAATTTCCAAACCTATGGGAAGATCTGGAAACCCAAATTCAAGAAGAAAATAGGTCCTCTAGATACCCGGACCCTAGCAGGTCTTGTCCAAGACACATTGTACTAAAGATGTCAAAAACCAAAGACAAAGAGACAATTCTCATGGCAGTCAGGGAAAAAAGAACTATAACCTTTAGAGGAAAACTTGTCAGGCTGGCATCAGACTTCTCAGCAGAAGGTCTACAAAACAGGAGGGAATGGAATAAAATATTCAAAATATTAACAGAGAGAAACTTTCATCCAAGAATAAATTATCCAGCAAAATTGTCTTTCAGATACAAAGGAGAAATAAAGACATTTTCAGACATACAGAAGCTGAGGGAATTCACCAGCATGAGGCTGGCACTTCAAGTAATACTGAAGGAGGCTCTTTGACCTGAAAAAAATCATTAGAATAAATGGAATAAAGTTGTGACAACAAAAAAAAAAAACAAAAATAAATAAAAATAAAATACAGAAAAGAAAGTACTGGCCATAGAAATTCTAATAGGTCAATTATCACTTTAAATGTTAGTGGACTGAATACACCAATAAAAAGACATGTAGTAGTAAACTGGATTAAAAAACAAAACCCATCCATATGCTGTCTCCAAGAGACACACCTCAGCCCTAAGGACAAACACAAACTCAGCATGAAAGGATGGAAAGCAATACTCCAAGCAAATGGTAACCAGAGAAAAGCAGGAGTTGCCATATTGGTATCTGATGAAACAAACTTCAGGTTAAAACAGATAACATGAGACAAAGATAAATATTACACAGTGATAAAAGGCACAATATAACAACAAGAAAACTAGACACTAATTAATATATGTGCTCTCAATCAGGGAGCACCAAAACATACAAAGCAAATACTAACAAATGTGAAAGGAGAAACTGACAAAAGCACAATCATTGTAGGAGACTTAAATACCCCCTTAACAGCCATGGACAGATCATCCAAACAAAATAAATAAGGAACTATCAGCTCTACATGACACATTACAACAATTGGACATAATAAACATTTATAGGACACTTCATCCAGTAAAAAGAGACTATGCCTTCTTTCCTAGTGCACATGGAACATACTCAATGATAGATCATATGCTGGGACATGAAAGTAGCCTCAGAAAATTCAAGAAGATTGAAATTATACCAAATGTATTCTCGGACAAGAAGCTCTGAAATTAGAGATCAACTGTAAAAGGAAAGCAGAAAAAACTATATATACATGAAGATTAAACAACATTATTATAAAAAATGACTGGATAAAAGAACAAGTAAAAGAAGAGGTTAAAAATATATAGAAACTAATGACAATAAAAATATAACACGTCAAAATTATTGGAACACAGTGAAAGCAGTAACAAGAGGGAAATTTATATCATTGCAGGTCTATCTTAAGAAACAAGCAAAATCACCAGTAAACATCCTAACGTTTCACCTTAAAGAGCTAGAAGAATAAGAACAGACAAAATCCAAAGTCAGCAGAAGGAAAGAAATGATAAAAATTAAAGCAGAGCTAAATGAAATTGAGAACAGAAAGACAGTAGAAAAAATTAATGCTACAAAGAGAAAGTCAACAAAATTGACAAAACCCTGAGTAGATTAATCAAAGGACACAAATATTCAAAATTAGAAATGAAAGGGGAGAATTTACCACTGATACCACAAAAATAAAAATGATTATAAAAAATATGAAAGACTTTATGCCACTAAATATAACAACCAAGAAGAAATGGACAAGGTCCTAGAAACTTATAGCCTACCTAGACTAAACCAAGAACTGGATAATCTAAATAGATCAATCAATAGCAAAGGAATCGAAATGATTATCCACCACCTCTCTAGGGGCAAAAGCCCTGGAGCAGATGTTCTCACCAATGAATCTTACCAAGCATTCAAAGAATTAACACCTATTTTCCTCAAACTCTTCCAAAATATTGAATATGAAGCAACACTTCCCAACTCATTCTATGATGCCAACATTACCCTAATACCAAAGCCTGGTGAAGTCAAAACAAAAAAAAAGAAAATTATAGATCAATATCTCTGATGAACACAAATGCAAAAATTCTTAACAAAATATTAGCAAAAAGAATACAATAATGCATCAAAAAGATTACACATCATGATCAAGAGGGATTCATCTCAGGAGCATAAGCATGGTTCAACATATGAAAATTAATCAATTTCATACACCACATAAACAAAATAAAAGACAGAGACCATATGATTATATCAATTGATGCAGAAAAAGCATTCAAAAAGATCCAACATCCACTTATGATCAAAACACTAAAATAAAATGGATATAGAAGGAAAGTGTCTCAACATAATAAAGGCTATATATGACAAACCCTCAGCTAATGTCATACTGAATAGGGTAAAGCTGAAGCCCATTCCCCTAAAATAAGGAACAAGGCAGGAATGCCCCCTGTCACCACTGCTATTCAAATAATAATGGAAGTTTTAGTCAGAACAATCAGGCAAGAGAAAGGAATAAAATGTATCCAGGTTGGGATAGAAGAGGTCAAATTGTCACTATTTGGAGATGACATGATCCTTCACATAGAAAATTCCAAAGACTCTACCAGGAAAATATTAGAAACAATAAATGAATACAGTGAAGTCACAAGATAAAAAAATCAACATACAAAAATCAATAGCATTCCTATATACAAACAAGGAATCTTAAAAAAAAAAAAAAAAAAAAAAAAAAAAAAAAAAAAAAAAAAAAGGAGTTCCCTGATGGTGTAGTGGCTTAAGGCTTCGGCGCTGGCGCTATCAGCGCTGTGGCCTGGGGTCGATTCCCAGTCAGGGAGCTACCCACATACCAAAAAGCAAAAAAAAAAAAAAAAAAAAAAGAAAAAAGAAAAAGAAAGTCAATTCCTTTTGCTATCACAACAAAAAGAATGAAATACTTGGGAATAAATTTAACAAAGAATGTGATGAACTTGTACACAAAATACTATAAGACACATTTGAAAGAAATTGAAGAGGACACAAATAAATGGAAAGATATTCCATATTCTTGAATAGGAAGACTTAACGTTGTTAAAATGGCCACATTACCCAAAGCAATTTACAGATTTAATACAATTCCCATCAAATTCTCACAGTCATACTTTTATGAAATAGATTAAAAAATTATCATATTTATATGGAACCATAAAAGAGGTTCCACTTATATGGAACCTCAAGTTGCCAAAGCAATACTACATAAAAAGAGTAAGGCTGGTGGTATTACACCCCCAGACTTCAATTTATTTTACAAAGCATCAATGATCAAAACAACTTGGTATTGGCAAAAAAGCAGACACACAGAGCAATGGAACAGAACTGAAAACCCAGAAATAAATCCACAAATTTATGGACAAATAAATTTTGACAAAGAAGCAGCAAATATGCAATGGGGAAAAGACAGCCTCTTCAGTACATGGTGCTGGGAAATCTGGAAAAACATATGAAAAAGAATGAATCTGAGCTGTGAACTCTTACCACATACTAAAATTAACTCAAAATGAATTAAAGACCTTCATATAAGACCCAAAACAATAAGCTGTATAGAAGAAAACATTGGTACTAAACTTATAGATCTAAGGCTTAAGGAAGACTTCATGAAACTGACCTCAAAGGCAAGGGAAGGAAAAGCAAAAAAAATGAATGGGACTATATCAACTAAAAAACTTCTGCACAGCAAAAGATACTATCAATAAAGCAAAAAGACAGCTAACTGAATGGGAGAAAATATCTGCAAACAATTCATCTAATAAGGGTCTAAAATCTAAAACATATAAAGAACTAATATGACTTCACAACAAATAAACAACCTAATCAAAAACGGCAGAGGACATAAACAGACACTTCTCCCATGAAGAAATACAAATGGCCAGCAGACATATAAAAATGTTCTCATCCTCATTAGCTATCAGGGAAATTCAAATCAAAATCAAAATGAGATAACACCTTATACCAGTTAGAATGGCTATTATCAATAAGACAAGGAATAACAAGTTCTGGGGAGGATGTGGATAAAAAAGAACTCTCACACACTGCTGGTGAAAATGCAAATTGGTACAACCATTATGGAAAACAGTATGGAAGTTCCTCAGAAAATTGGGAATGGAGTTATCATATGACCCAGCAATCCCCCTTCTGGGGATCTACTCAAAAAACTTGAAAACCTTAGTCCCGCAAAGACTTACATACCCCAATGATCATCGCAGCACTATTAATTGTGGTCAAGACATGGGAACAACCAAACTGCCCTTCAGCAGATGTCTGGATAAAGGAGCTGTGGTACATATACACAATGGAATATTACTAAGCTATAAGAAAAGATGAAGTACTGCCATTTGTGACAAAATGAGTGGGCCTAGAGATCATTATGCTTAGTGAAATAAGCCAGACAGAAAAATACAAGAATTATATGACTTCACTCATATGCAAAATATAATACTGAAAGCAACAGAGAAAAAACAAATTAATGAACAAACAAATAATAAAACTCATGGACACAATCAATAGTTTAATGGTTATTTGGGGGCAAGTAGGGAGAGAGTGGGACAAGAGGGAGGGGATAGGAGAGAAGGGAGAGGGAGCCAAATATATGGTGATGAAAAGAGAACTCAGTCTGGGTGATGAACATACAATGCCATAAGTAGACAATGCACTGTAGAATTGTACACCTGGAACCTATGTAATTCTTGCTAACCAATGTCACCTCAATAAGTCTGACAAGAAACAAAAAAGGCTAAGTAAAGCACGTTATTGTTGTCAGCTTCCTTCCCTTCTTCCAACTCCCAGAACCATCCCACGTGCTCCTGAAGTACTTGGTGCAAGAATTTTCTCTGAAGGAAATAGATGAGGCTCTGAGTCTAATGCCTATCTTGGTTGTCTCAAGTGAATTAGATTAAATCAGTCATTTATAGGATTTTGCATGTAATCAGGTATTTCTGAGGAGAGACTGCATATAAACAACTAAACATACCTTTTCAAATAAATTTTCTTTTGGTGAGAGTTTAAAAAAATGAATTAGCTGCTAAGATTTTAGACTCTTCCAGGTATGATGAGTTCTTGATCATGTGTCAGGTCTCTGGCCCCTCATGGTTCACTCAGGTTTCTGCCCCAGTGTCTTTGCTGTGATCACCCCACCCCACCAGATGGGCAACTGCTGCTCCCAGGTAGAATATTCTGGAGCCATAGGCCCTGATTTTGCAATTTTCTTTGGAGTGGAGTCAGAGCCACCTGGGATTATCCTCTGTTGACCTGGAGGTCCTCCCTGACCTTGATCCTCCACCAGGCACTGGGTGGGAGACAATGTGGAATGACAGAGAAATCTGGACCCAAATATGAGTTCTAATTCTATGAAGAGCAAATTGCAAAAACAGAGCTTCTGTTTCCTCACCTTCAAAATGGAGGTAATGCTGCTCATTACATAGGGAATTTATGTGGTTTTAAAGTGCTGTGCACATAAATTTAATAAATCCTTATTCCTTTGGCTAAAAATTTTAGTGGAAAAAATGGCTAATATTGTTCTAATATGTAAGTAACTTTATAAATTTAATAAATCCTTATTCCTTTGGCTAAAAATTTTAGTGGAAAAAATGGCTAATATTGTTCTAATATGTAAGTAACTTTAGAAAGGCATCAGGCACTGATAAAGTTGAAGCCTTTATTTTAGTTTTAAGCAGAGTAACTCTTTGATGAAATTGTCACATCCACAATTGTTTTCCTTATGAGAAACAGAAAGCTGTAAAGACAGTAAATTAATGGGAATTATAGCTTGTAAATGTTTCATACTTTCATATTCTAGAAAATGAAGTCATGAACAAAAAGTGGGTGGTTGTAACATTGTACTCTCTGCCCAACTTCTGTGCTTGGACCACTGTAATAGGACTTGGGGATGCTAACTTGAATAGCCCATGAGACCCACTGTGACAGAAGTCAACAGTGAGCAGAAAAATGTTATGCCTGGAGCTTTCTATTGTGTGCTACAGGAGATAGTAAATACAACTGCATCTGAGACATAGGTGCTATGGAAACTCAGAACACAGTGGGCTCAGGGAGAATTAGGTCTTGTGCATGGTGGGCTCTAAAAGGGTCCCAATGATTCTGCCTCCTGGTGTTCATATCCCCATATAACCCCTCCTCTTGAGTGTGGATGGGACCTGTGACTTGTTTCTAACCAACAGACCATGGCAAAATGATAATGTTACTTCCATGATTATATTACACAAGACTGTGTCTTGCTAGCAGACTCTTTCCCTTGCTGGCTTTTATAAAGGAAAATGCTATGTGTGAGCTGCCCTTTGGAGAGGGCTTCTGTGGCCAGGAGCTGAGGGTGGCTTTTAGTGGATAGCCACAAGAAAATAAGGCCTTCATCCAACAGCCTGCAAGGAACTAAATTCTGCCGTCAACCACAGATCATTCCCAAGTTGATCCAAGAGATGAGAGCACAGTACTATCTGATACCCTGCTTGATACCTGTGAGAGACCCCAGGGCCAGAGGACACAGCTAAGCTGTGTCTGGATTTCTTTTCACAGAAACTGAAGTTTATAAATGTGTGTTTTTTTTTTCAGATGCTAAATATGTGGTAATTTGTTACATAGCCACAGATCTTAGGGGAGTTGGTGATGGTGGTTGGTTCTAGGACAGTTAAAGCAAAAGTATTCCAGTGAAAGTGTAATAAATTCAATTGGTATGGCCTGAGAAGGCAGATGCTTTCAGAAAAGAGGGTGAGTTCAGCACGACTTTTTGTGAAGGTAGTGAGAGCATCAGGAGATGAAGCTGAGGATTTTGATGAGGGGTTTTAAAAGGCCTTATGCAACATACTGAGAGACTTGGTCTATATCCTGGAGTCTTTGGAAAATTGTCAAAGGGTCTTAGGCTGGGAAATAACAGTAACAGATTTTTATTTAGGAAAAAAACCTGGCAGTAATATAGAAGATAAATGGAAGTGGGGAGACTGGTCCAGTTGACTGCTTAAGAGTGATAACACTATGAGATTCTTGCCTCACCTTCTTCCTTATAAATTGGATCCCTTTGTTAATATAATGTTTTATAGGATCCTATCAAGGGGGACCCTAAGTTTTCAAATAATGATGTTAGAAGCTGAAAAGCATGCAAGGAAATGTGTGTGTAGTGTGTGTATGTGTGTATGGTATATGTGTATATGTTGTGTTGTGTGTGCTTTGTGGGTATGCTGTGTTTGATGGTGTATGTTTATATATGTATTGTATTTTGGTGTATATGTGATGTGTGGTTTGTATGCATTGTGTTTGTGGTATGATTTGTGTGTGTTGAGTTATATGTGCTGTGTGTTGTGTTTGTGTGTTATATGTGTCATATTGTATGTAGTATGTATTGTATTGAGTATGGTATGTGTATGTGGTATGTCTATGTATGTAGTATGTGTATATATGAATATGGGTGTAGTGTGTGCTATTATGTTGTGTATTTGTGTGCAGTGTGTGTGTTTATGTATATGATATATGGTGTGTGTTGTATGTGTTGTATTGTATGTAGTATGTGTTATATTGTTTACATTGTGTCTGTGGTGCATGTGATTGCAGTGTGTGGTTCTGTGGTGGTCTGTGTGTGTGGTGGTGCGCTTACATGTGTGTGTTGTATTTGATGTATGGTGTATGTTGTGTGTGTTATATTATTATAGCATGTGTTGTATTGTGTATGTGAGTGTGTCATGTGTATGTATGATGTGGTGTAGCATGGAGGGTGCATGTGCAAGCATGTTTTCATTCCCTTCTTTATTTGTGAGGAGAATGAAGAAAAATAAGCTGTAGTTTGAGTCTATGCTTATACATTTAGTAGCTGAGTAAAACTATTTTAATTGCAGCAAAAATTTTTTGCTTGAATCACCACAGCTTCTTCTCACTCTTTCTCAAAGGGTGGCAGAGTCTGTTAATAAGGAACAGGAACCCTGGAGCAGGAGTGTGGGATTTGAATTGTAGCTCTGATACTACTTAACTGTTCTAGCTCATGCAAGCTAATTGACTTCTCTGTGCCTCAGTGTACTCATCTGTAGATTGGGTATTATGATGATATTTACCTTATAGAGTTGCCATGAGAATTAAAATGTTGTGAGATATGAAGTCTTTGTACTTGTGCTAGGTACTGACTAAGCCTTCCATACCCCAAAGTTCCATGGCTGTCATGTGCTTTCCGGCCTAAGATTCATGATTTTCATCTTGCAAATCCTTTCATATCTACTTCTTGAGTCCTTTTGTTTTTTTCCCTCCAAGTACCCGCAAGTGCCATTCCTAGTTGTAATGCTCCTTTACTTTTGCTCTGTGTTTTACCTTTTAAGATTTCCTATTTTGGCCTCTTCATCCTCTTTATTATTCAGTCAACTGGCAAGTGTTCACTGAGACTTCATGGGCCCATGTTAGGTATAGTAGGAGACACATGAGAACTATGACACTGCCTTTGAAGAGAACTTGTTTCATGAGAATATGAAGTCACTTCCTTTGAAGACAACTTGCTTCATGAGAATAAGAAATTTCTAGCATCAAAACATTATATAAAACATAAAAAACACTTTGAGTACAAGTGTTTATAGGGGCTTAAGGAAAGAGATTCAATATGTGTTGGAGTAGGAACACTTCTGGAAAAGGTCAGACTTTCTTTGGAATTGGAAGAGTGAGTATAATTCAGCTAAGCAGAAAGAAGAAGGAGAATGTTCCAGAGACCAACATTGTTTGGTATACTTCTCCATACCAGTTATGGAGACTGTTCAGGTTCTGGGCATGATGACAATGCTCTTCCCAAGGGAGTGCAAGTTCAGTGTATTAGGCTGTCTTCAGGTAAGGAACCAAGACTGACCATAGTTTAGCAAATGGTTTAATCACTTATTATTTTATTCAGAAAAATATGCATCCTCACTAAAACAACAACTATTAATCAAATAGTACTTTCTGATATGCCTGTGATGTAACAACTGGAGAAAATATAGAACCTCAAACCTAAGGATGGATACATTTTCAGCCCACTCTGCTTATGACACTTGGCTCAAGTTACTCATCAAAGTGAAAAATGTCAATGCCTCCCTAACACTCCATTTCTAACTCAGATTTTTTCTATTTCATTTTAATTCTGTATTGAATTAAATTCCAAAAAGCTATCTAAATTATCTTGGCTCCTGAATTTTTTGGATGGGATGGCATCTTTCTAATTAAGGTTTCTTTTAGCATTTAGCTTCTAATTCATTTATAAAATAATTTTGTTTTTTGTCTTGACTCTTCATAAAGCCATTTATTGGAGATGAAATTGTTACTGAAGGATTGGGACTTCTTGACATGGTATCCAGGCTCTTGAGCAAAGAATATAGTGAGATACAGAATCAAAGTGGTGAGAAAGTAGTTTATTAGAAGTAGAAAGTACACTCCAAAGAGATAGGAGCGAGCTCAGACAAGCAAGTGGCTTAAGAACTCCAATAAATGAGGCTTATGTAGTTTTATTGCCTTTAGTTGCAAGGAGTTACACCTATCTGGATGTAACTGGCCTTTTGATTGGCATCTTTAATTGACAGAGTTATGACATCACCTTTTTAACTGTGCATGTTTCTTTCTAGAATTCAATTTCCTCCTGTGATTGCCTACCTTGGGGAAGGGATTACTAGAAAAGGGTAATATCAGAGTGGTGATTACTCCAGCAAGGCATGTCTCATGAGAGGGGTCCAAAGAATCCCCTAATTCTACCTGCCTGACTCACTTTTCTGTTGAAAGGTGTGATTCCCCATAAATCTCTATGGGAAGTTGAAAGACTAGAAGTCTTATCTTCTGTATCTGCTTCCTGCTGAGTGTGGTCATTGTCTCTACCTCTCCGGGGCTCATGGACTCTCACCCTATCTGATCTAAAAGGAGCAAGGGGTCTCAAGATCTGCCTGGGAGACCATGTTGACTTATTTGGTTGAGATGGGCTGGAAAACTTGTTAAGGCATTATTTGTATCCCAATGGCCCCTAGATGAGGAGAAAAATAGACTCAGTTAATAGATTTAAAAGCATTGGCCTAGAAGCAGGCCTCAAAAACCATTGATTCAGAGTGGCTACATAATTAAAGATCCATTCAGCCTCATGAAGTCTATAGCCTGCTGACTCTTGGCTTTAGCCAGCCATTCAGGTGTCACCATACATTCAGGAGTGGCCTGGGAAGGGTGCTGGGCTGCTATGATTACAAAAGTTTTGCCATCACAAATCACAAATTTCAGGATGATTAACTAAGGCTGGAGATGGAACATTTGGAGAATACAATTAGCAAACATGAATGACAAGTTTTTCTGAATGATTAACTAAAACCAGGGCAAAGTTTATCCTTGGAGACCTGGGTGAATGGCCTATTGTTTAGGTTTTGGGGTAATTATCTAAAGCAGAGGCAGGATGACGACACTCCATGATTCAGGCTAGGAGCAATCTATTATTTAAGGCTAGAGAAAAAGGAAAACTGATTGAGAGGGTAATTAAGACTAGGGACTAAGAAAAAAAGCAAAAATGGGGAGCTAAGGAACTAGGAAAGAGGGGACTAAAAGTTCCTATCATGAAGGACTCTTTCTTTTGGCCCATGTTGAAAGTGCTCAAATACTCTCTTTTTTCTGTACGTTATAATACAGTTAAAAAATATAGACTTTATTCTGTTATCTTATCCAGTAATTTCCTCCCAAGGAATGGTGTGTATAAGTGTGTGTGTGTGTGTGGTATGTGTGTGTGTGTGTGTGTGTGTGTGTGTGTGTGTGATTCTTAAAGAGAGAATAAGAAACTTCCAAGTTCTGATAAAAAAAAATGCATTATTTAGAATCATCACTGTGATCATTTTCAGCCTCTTAAAAACTTACAGATCCTTGTTAATTTATATAATGTCATATTTTATTCTAATTTTATAAAGAAAATAAGGGAAACATTCACTTTCAGGTGACTTCAAATGAACTCTCAGTAATCCAATAATGGATAATCACTTGGATAATCAAAAATGGCAGATAAGTTTTTTAAATTTATGTACATTTATATCTCTTTGAGATTAATTATTTTAAGTCACTACATATAACACATGAAATATAATAAAACTATTTCAATTACACTTTAAATTTCTCCGTGCCTATTGGCTAGTTAATAGCACAACAAGAATAAACAGAGAAGGAAATGAAATTTTCTCAACTTTGGAGGAAATTATTATAAAATGTACTTCTTTGTATTATCCAAAAATAAGCATGGGGAGCTGACTTTCGCAGACTGTAGAGAGACTGACAGTTAAACAACATCATTTCAGGAATTTTCCAGAATTTTAGCAAAATGATAATAATAATAATAAGCATAGGAAAAATAAACTTTTTGTCACTTACAAAAACCATACTAATATTCTTTGCTTGGATAGCATAGGGCAGCAGTGTCCAATATTTGGGCCTCCCTGGGTCACAGTGGAAGCAAAATTGTCTTGGGTCACACATAAAATACACTAGCAATAATGGTAGCTGATGAGCTTAGGGGAAAAAAATGTCCTTGCATAATTTTTGTAATGTTTTAAGAAAGTTTACAAATTTGTGTTGGGCCACATTCAAAGCCATCTTGGACCACATGTGACCTATGGTTGTTTGTCTACTATGAATAATTATCATTTTGCAGGAATCTAGCTCCAGCAGAGAGAAAACATCACCTGAACACCAAAGATAGAAGAGGAATGTGTTCTTTATGCAGCATGGCAGACAGAAGTCTAAAGTGGCTGAGCTCCCTGACTCGGTCTGGTCCTGTCCTTTTATAGGACTTGAAGGCTTCTAGACAAAAGAGCAATCATGTTGCCTTTTGATTGGTGGTCCTAACACATTGGCATGAATTCTTGGTGGGTTCTTACAGAAAAAAGAATTTAGGATTTATTGCTTTATTGCGGGAAATGTCCTTGGGATTTATTGAGGGAAGTGTCCTTGCATCTGGGCAGGAAGTTTCTGGCATGCTAGATATAGGTGGGTAACTCTTTAAGGCAGGGCCTCCTCCTTCAATCAGATCTGTTTTTCAGTACCTTATTTTTAAAACCTACCTTAAAAATTTCAAACTCTCTTCTGTGGTTCTTCCAGAATGATCACCCCATTCACCCAGTGGCAGAAAATGCTTGATAGAAATCTTTGAATAACTCCCCAAAGACCCTTTGAAGGCTAGAAAATATTAACTGTGCCTTAGAACAAAAAACCAGATGAAGCTACACTAATATCCAAATTATAGGAATTTTCGTCTGGCTGAAGGGAAAGTACACCAGACAACCTGTAATTTCTAAGTCAGCTTTATTCCAAGAGCCATTTTTTTTCTGACATAAATACTTTAGCTTTTCCATACCTTTCATCTAGGAAGCTCAATAGCTACACATATTTTCTGGGGCACTTCTTTTAGAGTCACCATTTAGGGAACAGGCAAATGGTGAAAGTTTATAAAATTAGGTTAATCCTTTAAAGTGGTTGCTGTTAGCCTCTTCTCATCATTCCCTGGGGACTTCACTGCATCTGTGGGCTGCCTGCTGTGCAACACTTACTTTCTATCAGATGGCAGAGATGAAAATGTGAGTTATAATCTGTGAGCGTCTCTTTGGGTTTCTAACAAAAATTTAATGTGTGGTTATCTGTAAAACCTACACAGTCTGTGGAAGCCAACAGAGATGTAGAAATCTTTATTATAATGTTTTTACAATTAATATTTAAATAGCCTTTTTTATCATTTAGGAATTCTAGATTTTCCATTTAGTATTTATTCTTAATTGCCCAAATTTATTACTCTGGGAAAAAGACAGAAAACAAAGTCTTTAAGGTGTGAAAACTGTTCAAATCCCCTTGGTCAAGCTCACAGGTAACACTTCCAAGTGATATGGGCCAAACAGAACAGCCATACCCTGACTTCACTGAAGACCCCTTTTCCTTGTTCTTTAGCTCTTACTTTTACCTTTTTCCTAGTCTAAAGTCTTAATGGCTTTCCTTATCAATTTTCTCTGGCTCCTCACCCTGAGCAACAGACTTTCCATCCTGAAACCACTCAGTGACAAGGGCTTTAAAACCTATTTCTCTGATCAATGCCTTTAAACTACTAACTGAATTAATTTCTCTTAATCTAAGAACCATCAGGATACTAGTGGTACCCCAACAAGGCTTCCAGCCCCTCTCAACAAAGGAGTCAACATGGCAGATCTCAAGATCTCTTGCCCTTTTAGATCAGATAGAGTGAGAGCTCCATGGATCCCCAATAGGTAGGGACAATGACCATTTTCAGCAGGAAGCAGGTATAGAAGATGACACCTTCAGCCCCTCAGCTTCCCATAAAGATTTGTGGGGATCACGTCTCTCAAAAAAATATGAGGAACGCAGATAGAATAGGGGGAATCTCGGGACCCAACCCATGAGGCTCACCCTGCTGGATAGTCACTGCCTTGACACCACCCTTTCATTAGTAATCCCTGCCCCAGGGTAGGCAGCCACAGGAGGAATTTCCAGGCAAATACAAGGAAGTTAAAGGGCCCAAGAGGCCCACCAGTTTGAGCCAGTTCCTAACAACTGCACAGTGAGAGTTATAATGACCTTCATCTCATCTTGGCCTCATTATACCATCATTGTAATGTCATACATATGCCCAGAAGTTCATTAATATCATTATAACTGACTGAAATCTGGGAAAGGGCACATGCAGTTAGAAGACATTATGTATATAGCCCCTTGTCAATCAGACTTGTCAATCAAGAGTCCCCACACCCAAAGGTGTCTCCCCTGAAGACATGGAAGAAAATAAAAGTACCAAATCCTCATTGATTGGCACTCTTGAGCCACTCTCCTTCCTCAAGCCCACTTCTTTTCAATAAACTATCCTTTTGTTTCACCACTATACTTTTGTGTGTGTGTCATTCAATTCTTTGCTTAAGATACCAAGAATCTGCACATTGTGTTAAAGAGGACATCTCATTTTTCAGTAACGTAAGGACAGAAATATTTGTGGCATTGTACAGTTGGAAAAAGACTGCAAATGCAAGTTATTCTTGCACACAAGGTGACAGAAGAAAATGAGAGCAACAAGCAGTATTGAAAAGGTTTGGTTGGTATTAGGGGCTCCTTAATCCTGACTTACAGTTTAGACAGAGGTTCTCTAAGTGGTGTGCACACAAGCATTAAGAAACTGATTTAAAATGTATAGTCTTATGCTCACCCTAGAAATTCTGAATCCTGAGATTTGGCTGCAACTTGGGATTCTGCATGTTTATTAAACACTCCAGATGATTCAGCAGACTTTTTGAAGATCACTTTCTGGAAAACCTTGGTCTAGAGAACCAATACCAAGTATCTTGATATAGAGCAGTGGCTCATGGTTTAGGGGTTTCCACATTTACTAGAGTAACTTTTATTTTCAAACTTATTTATATATTTATTTATGGGATCTTTGAGTTATACTGAATGAGATATTCATATTCTTTACTCCTTCAATTTCATAAAAATAAAGAACATTAGTATAATTTTGAAGTGAGCTCAGTCACACTTAAGTTCAAGTTGTTTTTCTATTCTGTGCCACTTGCACCTTCTTCCCTTCCTGTCCTTATCTTCCTGCATCTGGTCTTGATTGGATTCCTTCTACTTCCCCCATTTCTCTGCAAAAAATATATTGTTAAACACTCACTACTTATTACACCATATTGTTTCATTTCTGCTCCGTGACAGCCAGCCTGCCATTAGACTAGATGCTTTACCATCCTCCAAACCTCATCTCACAGCTGACTATAAATGGCTTACATCATTATCCCCAATTTATAGAGCAAGAAATTAGGGCTGAGGTGCTTGATGTAACAAAGCTGGTAATCAGGCAAGTCAGAATTCGCAGCCAGGTCTGGAACTCCAAACCCCATGGCCTTTCTCTCTCATAAAGAAGGTCATGTTAATATCAGGAGAGAATCACTGAATTCAAGTGCTGGGAAATCTCCAAGACTATCAAATCCAAGTCTTTTACTACATATATGAGAAACTGAGGCACAGGTTGGCAAAATTACTTTCTAATTTACATGAATTTTAAATGTTAGACTCAAAGCAAAATGCACATTTCTTTGGACAATATTGCTTTGTTGCCTTTTAAATATTTAATGTTTATATATTAGGAACAGTAGAGTTGAGGACAAGCAGCAACTTGTGTTCACTTAATTTCTTTAACTCTTTGCATATAAGGCCAAGGAGATGGTAAATATTTTTTTCTTGTTTTAAGATTGTGCAAGATATGAAAATTAGCCTGTAAACAGCTTTAATATAAAATAGGGATTGGAGTCATTGTTATAATTGTAGAAATAGGGCTACATTAGATGGAAAGCTATTTATTTACTATAATTATAAGGAGCAAATGTGTCACATCTCTGTCAAGAACTCCATTTCCCCCCAACACATTTTATGTTTCTAGTTACAAGCCTCATTTTTTTTTAATGGTAAAAACCTGCAATTTCTATAGATCTGGTATGTCTGAAATCCAATATTTACCTGTGAGTTGTAGTTAGATACAATGCTTTCATGAGCACTTCCACAACACACATGTGCTGTTGCTGGAGCCTGCCTTTGTCTTCTGTGGGCATGAAGTTCAAATACTGGCGACTCCAATCTGGAAACAAGAGGCTTTTCTGGGGTAGAATTCATCCTCTGTTAGAAACAAAAAGCAAATAAAATGAAAAACCTCTTAAAGTCTTTTTGATCTTATAAGGTCCAGCCCATTCATTAGTTCACTTAAAAGTGGTTCGCCTAAAGGTGATAAGGAGTAAGCTGCATGTTGTTAGCTTGTTGTTCCCCTTAATGCTGAGATCCGTGGTGCACTTTGTCCCAGACTGTGTTTTTCTTGGCCTCCAGACTCAGACCTTTAACGGCCTCCTCATGCTATGTGAATGCTCAGTTCAATTTTAACTATGAGTCTATGTGTGTGTGTGTGTGTGTGTGTGTGTACGTGTGCATGCACCCATGCATGCACCTGTGTGTATGTGTGTGTATATATGTATTTGTATATTTACATGAGTGTATTCTGTGTACACATGTTTGTGCATGCATACACATCACTGAAGATAGTTGAAACTGCCAAAAGTTGCCATCCCAACAACGAGGGACACTTTCCAAAATATGGCAGCTCCTGGGGGATATTGCTGATTGCTTTTCAGTGTACAGGTGAACTTGAATTTGCCAGGTAGGCTGTGTCGGCCAGTATTTGTGGGATTGGGCTTTGGAGCTGAACTGCCTGGAATCAAATACCTGCTCCAAAACTTACTTGTGATATGACCTTGAAAGAATAGCTTAATCTCTCACTTTCTCATTTTCCCCAACAAGTGGGTGTTGTGAGAACAAATAGGGTTATTGTGAGGACTAATTAAATGAGTCAACTAATAATTATAAGTACTTGGAAGACTGTGTGGGACATAGAAAGTGCTCAGAAATATAAGTATTAGTTTTTACTAAGCAATATGAGATAGTTGATATGGGTAGCCATCCACTAGGAGCTAAAGCTTAAATTAGACCACCAGCTTAACAACTTAGGGAAATATATTCCATCATGTATTCTGTTGGGCAGGCACCATTGTGTAAAGTGATCAGGCAAGAGAAAATGCCAATGTTGATGGATCTTCTCTAAGGGCTAATGAAAAAGAAGAAAGAAAGGATGACGACTTTACAATAAGAAGTTGACATGAGCTGAAGAAGTTTTCTTCTTTTTATGAGGATACAGTTGGTTGTTTAAAGTTCAAATGTCAGCTAATGTGAATAAAACAGGGATGTTTAAAGTTCAAATGTCAGCTAATGTGAATAAAACAGGGAATTGACAATAAAAATATAGGGATTACTTATGGAACCCAAGGCAGGAATCAGCTGGGTCACAGGAAAGACATAGGCAATGTGAAAGGCTCTTTCTTCATCCCTTATCTGCTTCCCTCTCTGATTTTATTTATGATGCTCCCTCTTCAGAAGAACCTTTTTTGATTCTCAGTTGACATGATGGTTTGAAGGTGGTTACCAGCAACTCCCAAGTTCACATGTACTGTTCTGCCATATGGTAACTAACATTCTTACCCAACAGTCACAGGCCCTCTTTATTGGCCAAAGGAGTAACAGTTATATGATATTAATATTGCAGCAAGGAACCAACCTGATGTCTTGGAGACATATTGAGCAGAAAGGGCCACATGATACACCTCAAGGGAACATTGTTCAGATGGTCCACAATGGCCACCTGAATTGTAATACCTGCTTCTTTATTTGGAGTCAATATGTATTTAAATCAATGTACCACAACAATGAACCATATTAAAATATGCCACTTCCATTTTTTGAAGTGATGCCATTTAATTCAGCAGGTCAGTTCTATGGAAGATCAAGTTCATTGTCTTGACAGCATGTCTTTGTCTTTTCATCACTTTCCTAGAAGTATATCTTTTTAAAAGTAGATATATTTTGCAGCAGTGGAAGTTATCTGATCTCTACCACTAGATTCCTGTGAGTGTGTCCACCCTGCTTGTGACTTATGATGTAGTGAATTGAAGCACTTCTTATTCAGGTGCCATCCTGTGTCATGGACTTTGCAACTTCCTCTTCATCTCACCTGATATTACAGTTTTCTCAGCTTAGTGTCACTTGGGAACTTCAGTTTTCAAGTGAATGACAATTCTGGTGGAATAGCTTCATAATTCTGCAGTGAGACTAATTTTGGGGAGTAATTGATAATTCTATACTCTGACAAGATCATATGTGGTCTGCATTTTTGGACTATGTGTTAAAATAAAAAGGAAGAAACTTTAAAAAATATATTTTTTGTCATCTCTCCCATGGGGATCACTTGATACAGCCAAGTGGTATGCTTAAGTAAATTATGGTAGCACCTGCAATCTTTTTTATATTTAGCATGTTTTTTACTAAGTGTGATAAGTATATATGCATTGAAATTATAAAATTTTAATGCTCAGATTGAGCATTTTATTTTCTTTCAAGGGTTATAGAAGAAAATTTTAACAGAATTTCCAAGTCACCAAATAAATCTGTAAGAATTTAGAAATTTTGTTTATTTGATGAAATAGAAATCAGCAGCAAAGTGATGGTTTAACTAACTTTCACATTCACATCTTTTTGGTATTCCTTTGTACTACCTTCCCCATTACACCAATGACTAGCACAGTGACTGATGAACAATAAATGTTTAACATTATTTGTTGATTTTATTTTAATGCCTATGGGTTTATTGCCTCTAAACCCCACTCCTTTGCTCCTCTTTATTGGAAGGATATGAGGTTTGACAATTAATTTCATAAAGTCATTCTAGAAAATGTGCTACATACCTTACTGCTGAATATCACTATAGTGACCTTTGAAATACTCCCCTTGGGAAGCTATGCACCAACATCAGTGCCTAGTCTACCCTATAAAGCAATTTTGGAACTCTTTTCCTGGAATGGCCATCAGAGTCGTCATCGTACCCAAAATCTGACAATTAAATTCGTGAACTTGCCACTATGCAATTATGTTGGCAGCACTTTACCAACAATTCTGTAAGGTGTCATACATAAATGCACAGTGGCAAGTTCGTGAACTTAATTGTCAGATTTTGGGTACGATGACAGCTCTGATAGCCATTCCAGAAAAAGAGTTCCAAAACTGCTTTCAAGGGTGGACTAGACACTGAGATTGGTGCATAGCTTCAAGGGGAATACTTCAAAGGTGACCATAGTGATATTCATTGGTAAGGTTTGTAGCACTTTTTCTAGGATGAGTTCATGCAATTAATTGTCTTAATTAATTCCCTTATATTTTTGCTTCCTGTTTTGATTTATATTATTTGTTTAGATGTTATGAGTCCTTTGAGATTATCTTAAGTCCTTCCTGGGACAAGAAAAGAAATAATTTTTAAAAATATATGAGTTCACAATGTCTTGAATGATTGCCTCATTTCTCTGTACTTGAACATTTTTTTTTTCCTTCTGTTTCTGAAGGTAATTTTATTTATATTATCACATGCTGTTGCTACTATGGATATTTATATACCTGAAAGAGGTATTTATGTTTTTACACATGCTTTTTCTGTCTCTTGGAGGAAAAACAATTATTTCATTTAAGAAAAAACTTGATTTGTTAAGATTATTTTTTCTTGATAATTATTGAAGATCCAACATGGTGGAGTAGGTAAACACTGTGCCTCCTTCCTTCTGTAAACACATTAAAATTACTATTTTAGAACAACCCACCTGGAGAAATCATTTGAAGTCTAGCTGAACAGAGTTTTATAATGAAAGATATAAAGAAGTAGCCATGTTGAGACTGGTAAGAGGGGTGGAGATGAGAAATGAACTGGCCCCAAGTCTCCATGGGTGTTGGAAGGCTGCAGAAAACCCAAACATCCTCTTAAAAAGCTCACACAGACATACTCATAGGCACTTATGTTAGGCTCTGGCAGAAATACATGCAAGGGGCAGACTGAAGTATGTGGATTTGAGGTTAGGAAAGATAGCTGCCACTTTCCCTGTGTGAGATCTTTCTCTCATGCAACTGGAAACTGAGTACAACCTCTCCTGTGCTCTTCTCCCATGCCTATGGTCAAATACAAATCTGAATTGATCTGGTAAGCTCTGTTCACTTCACATTGATGGCTAACTGAGACAACCCCTGCCCCACTGCCACACATCCAACTTCATATTGCTTCCAGCTTTATTAGCAACAGAATCTTATGGGAGCCAGCAGGTGTCAACAGGCTTCCAAGTTTCCTGGCTGTTTGTGGAGCTACCCCAGCTTTTGTGCTGGTACTGGTGACAGCTGTTCTTTGTCCACAATGTGGCCTCTCCCATGTGCCTCCAAGTTTAGCACAGGAAATGAACAAATGTGGATCCCTTTGTAGCCTTTACAAGGTAGTCTCCAACCAGTCACAAACAGTGAGTTACCTGGGCATGCATCAGAGCCCTTCTCAAGAGGTGACAGAACCAATATACTTGGAGGTTGGCTTCAGATCACAACAGAGCAACACTCAATTAGACACAAGTGGCACAAACAAAGGACAGTCTCAATAGGCATCAGAGCCAAATAGAGTAAATCCTGCTCAGTGGTTTAAGTCCTCCACACAGCAGCCTAAGCTGTGGACATGACAGAACTCCACAGCCAATCTGCCTGAGGGTCATTCCCATCCACTGGTATGCCAATAGCAATCAAGGATAAAGTATAACAGGAGAACACACACAATCCAGAGCAGGTGATCAGGAAGACTGTGCCAGGGCCCCACAGAAAACCTACTCCATAAGTCCACCCAATCAAGACTGGGAGACCCAGCAGATTTACCTAATACACAGAAATATACACAGAGAGGCAGTCAAAAGAAACACATTCCAAATGAAAGACTAGGAGAAAATTCCAGAAAAAGAATGAAACAAAATGGAGACAAACAATCTACTAGATAAAGGGTTCAAAACAATAGTTATAAGGATGCTCAAAGAACTTAATGAGAATTTCAACAAAGAAATAGTAAGTACAAAGAAAGACATAAAAACCATAAAAAAGAACCAGTCAAAAGTGAAGAATACAATAACTGAAATGAAGGATGAACTAAAAGGAATCACCAGCACAACAGATGCATCAATGAGTTGGAAGACAAGGTAGTAGAAAATACCCAATCAGAACAGAAACAACAAAAACAAACAAACAAACAAACAAACAAAGGAATCCAAAATAATGAGGATATTTAAGAGACTTCTGGGACAACATCAAACATAACCATAGAAGTGCCAGAAAAAAAATAGAGGAAGCCAAGTTCTAAGAACCTAGTTGAAGAAATAATGACTGAAAATTTACCTAATCTGGTGAAGGAAATAGACATATAAGTCCAAGATGCACAGAGAAACCCAAACAAGATGATCCCAAACAGAAACATACTGAGACACATCATAATTAAAATGGCAAAAGTTAAAGAAAAAGAGAAAATTCTAAAAACAACAAGAGAAATGCCAGTAGTAACTTATAAGGGTAAACCCATTAGACTCTCAGCTGATTTCTCCCCAGAAACTTCACAGGCCAGAGAGATTGGCAGAAAATATTCAATGTGATGAAAACCAAGTATCTACAACCAAGAATAATGTATCCAGCAAGGCTAGCATTCAAAATTGAAGGAAAGATAAGGAACTTCTCAGATAAGAAAAAGCTAAGGAAATATTTCACCACCAAACCAGTACTACAAAGGTTAGGGGAACTTCTTTAAGATAGGAGGAGGGAAGGGAGAGTGGGTAAAATAAGGGAAAGTGATGAAGGAATTCAGTATGATTGTTAACACAAAATCAAAAGCAACAAAGAAACAAAACTCATGGACACAGTCAATAATTCAGTAGTTACCTGAGGGTAAGGGGGTAAAGGAGTTGGGGAGAAGGGACAGGGACACAAATATATGGAAAGAAAACTGACTCTGGGTGATGAACACAAAATTCAACACATAGAAGATGTGCTATGGATTTATGTAATATTTACTAGCCAATGTCACCCAAATAAATGAAAAGAAAAAATCTATTAATGTGATATATCACTTAAACAAAAGTAAAGATAAAAATATATTATCATATTAATAGATGCAGAAAAATTATTTTACAAAACCTAGCATTCAGTACAATAAAAACTCTTAGCAAAGTGAAAACTGAGGGAATATAAATTAATATAATAGAGGCCATACAGGACAAATTCATAGCTAATATCATACTCAAGAAGGAAAACCTAAAAGCATTTTTCTTAAGAACAAGACAAGGATGTCCACATTGACAGCTTTTATTCAACGTAGTAGTGGAAGTCCTAGGCACAGCTATCAGACAAGGGGAAAAAAACGATATTCAAATAGGAAATGGTGAAATAAAACTGTCATTAATTGCAGATGAAATCATACTATATATACAGAACCTTAAAGTTTCCACCAAAAATATTAAAACATAAATTACATAATTCAATAAAGTAGCAAGATATAAAATTTATATTCATAAATTGGTTGCATTTTTCTACAGAAATAATGAATTATCAGCAAGGAAAATTAAGAAAATAATCCATTTACAATTGCATTAAAATAATACCTAAAATTAAATTTAACCAAAGAGGTAAAAGACTTACACTCAGAAAATTATAAGACATTGAAGAGAGAAATGGAAGCAGATACAAATAAATGGAAGCATATACTCTGCTTATGGGTAGGAAGAATTAACATAATTAAAATGTCCATATCATCCAAAGAAATATATAGATTCAGAATATCAATGGCATTTTTCAGAGAATTAGAACAAATAGCCTTAACATTTATATGGAACTACAAAAGATGCTGAGTAGACACAGCAATCTTCTTTTTATTAAACTTATTGGAGTGACATTGATTAGTAAAATTATATATGTTTCAAATGTACAATTCTATAATACATCATCTGTATATTGCATGGTGTGCTGTGCTCATGACTCAGAGTCAGTTCTTCTATCACCATATATTTAAACAACTGCCCTCCTCTACTATCCCCCTCCCTCCTTACCCTCTGGTAACAACTAGACTCCTGTGTGTGTCTATGAGTTTTTGTTTCTTTGTTTGTCTTGTTCCTTTGTTTCTTTCAGTTTTGTATCCCACATATGAGTCAAGTTATATGGTTCTTGATTTTTTCTCTTTGGCCTATTGCTTAGCATGATAATGTCAACGTTCATCCATGTTGTCATGATGGCAGTATTTTTTTTCTCATTTATTTTCATTTTTAAATTATATTTGACATACAATATTACATTGTTTCAGGTGTACAACATATTTGTGAGACATTTATATAACTCACAAAATCCTTATTCCAATACATGTGGTTCCCATCTGACACCATATATACTTATTACAATGTTATTGACTATATGCCCTATGCTGTACTTTTCATCTCTGTGACTATGAATTTGCACTTCTTGATTTCTTTCCATTTTTCACTCACCCCTCCAACCCTCCTTTCATCACCTCAACAAATATAGTACCCATCTAATGCTACTCATAGTTATTGCAACATCATTGATTATTCCCTCATTTTACCCTATATTCCCATAACTATTAGTTTGTAATCACCAAACTGAACTTCACAATTTATACCCCTTATTTCACTCCTCCCCCAACCTTTCTCCAATCTGGCAACAAACCAAATATTTTCTATATCTATGAATCTATTCATGTTCCACTTGTTTATTGTCTTCTTTGGATTTCACCTATAATCAAAGTCAACTTTCATCTTCTTCCTCTGTTTGACACTCCACTCAGTGCAAGACCCTCCATGTCTTTTGATTGAAGCTTTGAATACATTTCAATAGAAGGTAATGTTGATGGGTACTTATTGCCATTTTATTGTTCACAGTTTTGCCTCCCTCCCATCCCCATCTTAAAGCAGGCCCTCTAACATTCCTTGTAGTACTAGTTTGGTGGTGATGAATTTCTTTAGCTTTTCCTTGTCTGAGAACCTCTTTATTTGTCCTTTAATAGCCTCTGTGGGTAGAGCAATCTTGGTTGTAGGTCCTTGCTCTCCATTACATGAAATATTTTCTGCCACTCCCTTCTGGCCTACAAAGTTTCTGTTGAGAAATAAGCTGACAGTCTTATGGGAACCCCTTCTAAGTAACTAGTTGTTTTTCTCTTGCTGCTTTTAGTATTCTCTCTTTGTCTTTAACCATTGCTATTTTAATTATAATGTGTCTTGGTGTGAGTCCATTTGGGTTTATATTGTTTGGGACTCTGTGCTTCCTGGGCTTGTATGTCTGTTTCCTTCACAAGGTTGGGGAGGTTTTCAGTTATTATTTCTTTAAATAGGTTCTCAATTCTTTGCTTTCTCTCTTCTGGTACTCCTATGATGTTAATGTTGTTGTGCTTGATGTTGTCCCAGAGACCCCTTAAACTATCCTCATTTTTATGGATTTCTTCTTCTTTTTTGCTGTTCTGACTGGATGTTTTCTGCTAACTTCTTTTTTCCAATTTGCTGATTTGACCCTCTGCTCCATTAAGTCTGCTGGTGATCTCTTTTATGGCATTCTGAATTTCAGTTATAATATTTCTTATTTCTGACTGGTCCTTTTTTGTGGTTTCTATGTCCTCCTTTTTGCTTATTATCTCTCTGTTGAAGTTTTCACTAAGTTCCCTGCGGATCCTTAGAATAATCATTTTGAGCTCCGTATCTGATAGGTTGCTTGCCTTTATCTTGTTTAGTTCTTTGGGAATTTTCTGCTGTTCTTTTATTTGTGACATATTTTTTGTTTTTTCATTTTGGATACCTATCTGTATTTGTTTCTATGTATTAGGTAGATCTGCCACATCTCCCAGTATTGCTGGATAGCCTTATGTAGTAGGTGCCCTGTGGTTCCTGGCACTGTCTCCCTGGTCACCTGCATTAGGTGCTCTTGTAGATTCTGGTTTGATGCCAGTGTTGTGTCTGGAGCTACTCAGCCAAAGTCTCAGAGCACATCAATGCTGGTTGCTGCCAGGCTGGGGCTTGAGGACTTAAACAGTTTTCCAAGGAAGATTGCAATGCAGGTGGGGCTGGATGTTCACCAGAGAAAGTGCCTCTGGAATTGTCAGACTTGGTTGAGGTGGGGTTTCAGTGAGTCAGCAAAGTGGAGTGAGCAGAGCTCACCAGACCAATTAAGGTTCATATTTGGCCATGTGGGGTGAGCTCAACAATGGAAAGATGGCACCCACCAGTGGGCTACATGGGAGAAGAGCCCACCCAGGAAAAATGGTGACTGTTCTCAAGCCATTGCTCCAAAGCCTCACACTTCAGCCTAGCCCCTGTATGCCTTCAATGCCCCCTGAGTCACTGTCCCTCTGCCAGAGCCCAGTGTGAATATCCATTAGTGACTGAGTCTGCACAAGCACTTTAAGGGATTGGCCAGGTTTCCTGGAGTCTTTCATCACAACCAGATAGTCAAAGTCCCCACTGCTTTTCACAGTCAGATGTGGTCTCTCTTCCTAGCACCAGTGCTCCAGGTTAGGGAGCCTGGTATGGGGCTATGGCCCCTTGCGTCTCTTGGGGGAACCTCCACAGCTGAGATACCTCTCCTGATTTCTTAACGCCACTGGAGATTTGGCTCCTTTTGTATCTGGACCCCTCCTACAAGTCTTGCTGTGGTCTTCTCTTCTTTGTATCCTTAGTTATAAAGCTTCTGTTCAGCTAGACTTCAGATGGTTTTTCCATATTGGATGTACAACAATTTAGTTGTAATTTTTTAAAAAATTTTATTGTTAGACTTATTGGGGTGACATCTGTTAGCAGGATTATATAGGTTTCAGGCATACAATTTTACAGTGCATTGTCAACTTGTTGTATAATAAGTTTGCCACCAAATGTGACTTCTATTTCCATCTCCATATATTTAGCATCCCCTCCCTTCTTTCCCACACCTTCCCCTATCTCCCCTCCCTAACCCACTCATAACCAAATAAACTTTAAACTATTGATTGTGTCCATGAGTTATTTGTTTTTTTTTCTTTGTTGCTTTCAGTTTTATATTCCTCATATGAGTGAAATCATACAGTTTTTGCTTTTTTTCTTATCTGGCTTATTTTGCTTAGCATGATGATCTCCAGGTCCGTCCATTTTGTTTCAAATGGAAATATTTCACCTTTTCTTATAGCTGAGTAATATTGCATTGTGTATATGTACCACAGCTTCTTTATCCAGTCATCTTTCGCAGGGCACTTTGGTTGTTTCCATGTTTTGGCCACTCTGAACAGCACTGCGATGAACATTGGGGTACATAAGTCTTTGCGGACAAAGGTTTTCAAGTCTTTTGGGTAGATCCCCAGAAGGGGGATTGCTGGGTCAAATGGTAGCTCCATTTCCAATTTTTTGAGGAACCTCCACACTGTCTTCCACAGTGGTTGTACCAGTTTGCATTCCCACCAGCAGTGTACCAGAGTTCCTTTTTCTCCACATCCGCTCCAGCACTTGTTATTCCTTGTCTTGTTCATAATAGCCATTCTAACAGGTATGAGGTGTTATCTCATTGAGCTTTTGATTTGCATTTTCCCAAGGTAATGAGGAGAGCAATTTTTCATATGTCTGCTGGCCATTTGTATTCCTTCATGGTAGAAGTGTCTGTTTAGTTCTTCTGCCCACTTTTTAATTGAGTTGTTTGTTTTTTTTTTTGTTAAGTCTTATTAGTTCTTTATATGTTTTAGATATTAGACCCTTATCTGATCGGTTATTTGCAAATACGGTCTCCCATTCAGTTGGCTGTCTCTTTGCCTTGTTGATGGTTTCTTTTGCTGTGCAGAAGCTTTTTAGTTTGATATAGTTCCATTCATTTATTTTTGCTTTTACTTCCCTTGCCTTTGAGGTCAGGTTCATGAAGTCTTCCTTGAGTCCTAGGTCTATAAGTTTAGTACCAATGTTTTCTTTTATACAGTTGATTGTTGCAGGTCTGATATGAAGGTTTTTCATTGATTTTCAGTTAATTTTTGTATATGGAGAGAGTTCACAGCTCAGGTTCATTCTTTTGCATATGTTTTTCCAGTTTTCCCAGCACCACTGACTAAAGAGGCTGTCTTTTCCCCATTGTATGTTTTATGCTTCTTTATCAAACATTATTTGTACATAAATTTGTGGATTTATTTCTGAGTTTTCAGTTCTGTTCCATGGGTCTATATTTCTGTTTTTCTGTTATTACCAAGCTGTTTTGACTATCGCTGCTTTGTAATGTAAATTGAAGTCAGGGAGTGTAATGCCACCAGCCTTAATCTTTTTATGTAGTAATGCTTTGGCAATTCAAGGTCTTTTATGGTTCCATATAAATATGATAATTCTTTTATATATTTAACAAAAGTATGATTGTGGGATTTTGATGGGTATTCCATTAAATCTATAGATTGCTTTGGGCAGAATGGCCATTTTAACAATATTAAGTCTTCCTACCCATGAACAGGGGTTGTTTTTCCATCTCTTAATGTCTGTTTCAATTTCTTTCAAAAGTGTCTTATAGTTTTCTGTGTATAAGTCTGTCACATTACTTGTTAAGTTAATTCCCAGGTATTTTATTCTTTTTGTTGTGATAACAAAAGGAATTGACTCCTTTGTTTCTTTTTCTGAGGATTCATTGTTTGTATATAGGAATGGTGTTGATTTTTGTACATTCATTTTGTATCCTGTGACTTTACTTTATTCATTTATTGTTTCTCATAGATCCTGGTGGAATCTTTGGAATTTTTTATACAAAGGATCATGTGATCTGCAAATAGTGACAATTTGACCTCTTCTTTTCCAATTTGGATACCTTTTATTCCTTTCTCTTGCCTGATTGCTGTGGCTAGAAGTTACAGTACTATGTTAAATAGCAGTGGTGACAAGGGTCATCCCTGACTTGTTCCTGATTTTAGAGGAATAGGCTTCAGCTTTTCCCCATCCAGTATGATGTTAGTTGAGGATTTGTCATATATGGCCTTTATTATGTTAAGATACATTCCTTCTATACCCATTTTTTTCAGTGTTTTGATCAAAAATGGATGTGGTACCTTGTCGAAAGCTTTTTCTGTATCAATTGAAATGACCATATGGTCTTTATCTGCCATTTTGTTTATGTGGTGTATCACATTGATTGATTTTTGAATGTTGAACCATCCTTGTGCTCCCGGGATGAATCCCACTTGATCATGATGTATGATATTTTTGATGCATTGTTGGATTCTATTTACTATATTCTTTTTAGGATTTTTGCCTTTGTGTTCATCAGAGATATTTATCTATACTTTTCATTTTATGTGTTGTCTTTACCAGACTTTGGTATTAGGGCAATGTTGGCCTCATAGAATGAAATAGGAAGTATTGTTTCTTCTTCAATTTTTTGGAAGAGTCTTAGGAGGATAGACATTAATTCTTCTTTGAATGTTTGGTAGAACTCATTGGTGAAACCATCTGGTCCAGGGCTTTTGCCTTTAGGGAGATTATGGATAGTCATTTTAATCTCTTTGCTATTGATTGGTATATTTAGATAATCCAGTTCTTTCTGTTTCAGTCTAGGTAGGCTATAAGTTTCTAGAAACTTGTCCATTTCTTCTAGGTTGTTATATTTAGTGGCATAAAGTCCTTCATAATATTTTCTTATAATCCTTTGTATTTCTGTGGTATCAGTGGTAATTTCTTCCCTTACCTTTCTAATTTTGGATATTTGTGTTGTTTCCTTTCATCCTTTGATTAGTCTACCCAGAAATTTGTCAATTTTGTTGACTTTCTCAAGAACCAGTTCTTCATAATATTAACTTTTTCTATTGTCCTGTTCTCTAATTGGTTTAGCTCTGCTTTAATTTTTATTATTTCTTTCCTTCTGCTGACTTTGGGTTTTGTCTGCTCTTCTTTTTCTTGTTCTTTAAGATGGGATGCTAAGATGTTTACTTGTGATTTTTCTTGTTTCTTGAGATAGGCCTGTAATGATATATGTGTCCCTCTTATTAACGCTTTCGCTGTGTCCCAATAATTCTGATATGTTGTATTTTCATTGTCATTTGTTTCTATATATTTTTTAATCTTGTCTTTTATTTCTTTCTTTATCTAGTCCTTTATTAATAAGCTGTTGTTTAATCTTCATGTATATGGTTTTTTTTCTGCTTTCCTTTTATAGTTAATCTCCAATTTTAAAGCTTTGTGGTCTGAGACTGCACTTTGTATGATTTCAATCTTCTTGAATTTGCTGAGGCTACTTTTGTGTCCCAGCATGTGGTCCTTTCTTTAGAATGTTTCATGTGCACTAGAGAAGAAGATATAGTATCTTTTTGCTGGATGAAGTGTCCTGTAAATGTCAATTATGTCCAATTGCTGTAATGTGTCATTTAGAGCTGATATTTCCTTGTTTATTTTCTGTTTACATGATCTGTCCATGAATGTTAGCGGGGTGTTTAAGTCTCCCACAATGACTGCAGTTATCAATTTCTCCTTACAAATTTGTTAGTAGTTTCCTTGTATATTTTGGTGCTTCCTGGTTGGGAGCATATATATTAATTAGTGTCAAATCTTCTTGTTGTTGTATTGTGCCTTTTATCATTATGTAATATCCATCTTTGTCTTTTACTATCTTTTTTTAACCTGAATTTTATTTAATCAGATATCAGTATGGCAACTCCTTCTTTTCTCTGTTTACCATTTGCTTGGAGTATTGTTTCCCATCCTTTCCCTCTGAGTCTGTGTTTGTCCTCATGGCTGATGTTTCTCTTGGAGACAGCATATGGATGGGTTTTGTTTTATAATCCAGTCTGCTACTCTGTGTCTTTTTATTGGTAAATTCAGTCCATTAACATTTAGAGTGATGATCAATATGTGAGGATTTCATATGGCTATTACTTATTTATTTGTTTGTTTTTGTTTTATTTTTGTTTTTTTTTTCTTGTTGCCCCAACTTTATTCATTTCCTGATGTTTTGTTTCAGGTCAAAGAACTTTCTTCAATATTTCTTGAATTGCCGGCCTTGTGCTGGTAAATTCCCTCAGCTTCTGTTTTTCTGAGAAGGTCTTTATTCCACTGTCATATCTGAAAGATAATTTTTGCTGGATAGTTTATTCTTGGCTGGAAGTTTCTCTCTTTTAAAGTTTTGAATATTGAATTCCACTCCCTTCTGGTTTGTAGAATTTCAGCTGAGAAATCTGATGCCAGCCTGATGGGTTTTCCTCTAAAGGTTACAGTTCTTTTTTCCCTGACTTCCTTGAGAATTGTCTCTTTGTCTTTAGTTTTGGACATCTTTAGTACCATGTGTCTTGGAGTAGATCTGTTAGGGTCCAGGTATCTAGGGGACCTGTTTTCTTCTTGAACTTGGGGTTCCAGATCTTTCCATAGGTTTGTAAAGTTCTCATCTACTATTTGTTTGAGTATGCTCTCTGTAGAATGCTCTGCCCCTTCTTCTATTCCTATTATCCTGATGTTGTTTTGTCTCATAGAGTCAGATAGTTCTTGCAGAGTTCTTTCAATTTTTTGGAATCTGTATTCCCTCTCTTCCTCTTTCTGAGCTGTTTCCATGTTCCGATCTTCGATATCCCTAATTCTTTCCTCCAGATGGTTTGCACTGTTTCCTATGGGAGTTATTCTGTTTCTCACTTCTTTTATTGTATTATTTATCTCTCGCATTTCCATCTCCATCTTCTTTATGTTTTGAATTTCTTTGTTAAATTGTTCCTTTTGTTCATGGAGTTTCTTTTTTTTGTCATTCATCTCAGCCATGGTGTTCTGCCAGTATGTTCTCATTTCTCTCAGAGCCTTTTGAATGGCTACTTTAAATTCTCTGTCTCTTAGTTCAGAAATTTCTGGGTCTAAGAAGCTGTCTTCTGGATAAATTTCACGTTCTTTCTGAATAGGCTCAGTTTTTAAGGAATTCATCCTGTCTGCTGGGTTCTTCCTCTTTGACCTGAGTGCCTTATGCTCAGCAGAGCCCAGGCCAGGAGCCTTGATAAGTACTTTTGTGGTGTCTTGCTGTAAGGCAAACACTAGGTGGCTCTGGGTGCCAAAGTTTGAGAAAGAAAGGGTTGTTTATTTCTTATTTCTGGTCTCCTGCCATGTTTGGAGGTGGTACTCTCTATCTGGGTCCCTCTGCTTCCTGCAGTTAGTTCGTTGTTTGGGAATGCTGTAAGGGTGGGGAGCGGAAAACAAAAAGTGTGCTGGGGCAGCTCCACCTCCTCTTCTATGCTAGGGAAGCCGGGTAATGTGGGCTGAGGCTGCTCTTGCTGGCTGGGGCAAACACCATCAAATCTGCCTTTCTTTCTTGGTCTGCTCCAGCAACCAGCCTGTGGGGAGAAGTCTCTAGGCTCGCACTGCTTGTCAGCCCCAGGGGTGTGCTTACAGGTGTGTGCTCCACAAGTCCAAAGCTGTGGGCCTGACCTCAGGCAGTATGAAGGCAGCTGGCTCTCCTCCACAGTGGGCTGGGAACAGGAACCATAGCCCTGTGTAGGATCTGTGCTTGCCCGTGGTGTGGGTTGTGAGGGCACTGGGAGCCGAGGTGTCATCTCTGGAGTTCAGAGTCCTGCTCATCCCTCCTGCCACTCAAAAGTTCCAGAGGCTGGCTCCCAAGCCCCGGCCCCAACATGCCGCTCTAAAGCCCAACTCCCCCATGGTCTCCCACCGATCTGCCACTTTGCTGGCTTTTAATCTTTTCCCCTCTTGGACTTCCCCCTCCCGTGCACTGTGTTGCCCCCAGATAGTCAGCAGTAATCGGGTCCTGTTGCGATCCATCTCTGCTCCCTCCCCTCTCTCCCACTCGCCCCCTTCTCTCCAACCTTCAGGTGTTTACTTGCAATGCGTGGATTTTCTCAGCTGTCGTTGTGTCACTCAGGGTCCTCTTTCTTGGCTCCTGGATGGCTGTTCAATTGTGTTTTCTGGGAGATGCTTTAGGGAGCTCCTCTCCAGTCGCCTTCTTGCCCTCCCTCCCCCATTTTTTAGTTGAATTTTAATGTGTTCATAGAACAAAGCAGGCACAGTATTTACCTACTCCACCATCTTGGATCTCTACTCAAAATGGAAGTATTTTGTTTTTTCTTATGGCCAAGTAATATTCCACTGTGTATATGTACTAAATCTTCTTCATGGAGTCATCTATAGAAGGATACTTTGGTTGTTTCCATGTCTTGACCACCGTAAATAAACGTTGAGATACATATATCTTTGCTGACAAAAGTTTTCAGATTTTTTTGGGTAGACATTCAGAAGAAGAATTGCTGGGTCATATGGTAACTCTATTATTTTATTTTATTATTATTTTTAAATTAAATTTATTGGCATGACAATGGGTAGTAAAATTATGTAGGTTCCAAGTGCACCATTCTCATTGTCAATGTGTTGCATTGTGTGCTCACCACCCAGAGTCAGTTCTGCTTCCATCACCATATATTTGAATCCCCTTCCCTCCTTCTTCCCTCTGCTCCTCCCTACCCCTTTACTTCTGGTAATCACTAAACCATTGTCTGTGTCCATGAGTTTTGTTTTCTGTTTTGATTGTTCATTTATTCTGTTCTTTAGATTCCACATATAAATGAGATCATATGGTATTGTCTTTCTCAGTCTGACTTGTTTTATTTAGCATGGTATATTCCAGTTCTATTCATGTTGTTGCAAAAGGTAAGATTTTATTCTTATTTATGGCTGAGTAATACTGCTTTGTGTAAAAGTAGCACAGCTTCTTCATCCAATCATTTACTGATTGGCATTTATGTTGCTTCCATATCTTGGCTATTGTGCATAATGCTGCAATAAAAATAGGAGTGCATATATATTTATTTAAATTAGTGTTTTGGATTTCTTTGGATAAATATCCAAAAGTAGAATTGCTGGATTATAAGATAGTTCCATTTTTACTTTTTTGAGGAACCTCTACACTGTTTTTTATAGTAGCTGGAATAATTTGCAGTTCCACCAACAAAGCACAAGGGTCTCCTTTTCTCCACATCCTCACCAGCATTTGTTGTTGGTCAATTTATTTATGGTAGCCATTCTGACATGAGTGAAGTGGTATCTCATTGTGATTTTGATTTGTATTTCTCTGATGATTAGTGATGTTAGGCATCTTTTCTTATGTCTATTGGCTATCAGTATGTACTCCATGGAAAATGTCTATTCAGATCTTCTTCCCATTTATTAATTGGGTTGTTTGCTTTTTTGAGTTGAGATGTGTAAATTTCTTATATTTTTTTATATTAATTCTTTATGGATGCCTCACTGGAAAATATTTTCTTCCGTTCTGTAGGATGTCCTTTTGTTTTATTGATGGTTTCTTTTGCTGTAAAACCCTTTTTAGTCTGATGTAGTCCCATTTGTTTCCTTTTTCCTTTGTTTCTCATTTTTCTTTATGCTTCTCATCTCTTTTATTTTATTTTTAATTCATTTTTATTGTTAGACTTATTGGGGTGACATCTGTTATCAAGAATTACATAGGTTTCAGGCATACAACTCTACAGTGCATTGTCAACTTGATGTATAATAAGTTCACCACCTAATGTGACCTCTCTTTCTATCACCTTCTGTTTAGCTTCACCCCTCCTCTGCCACCCTCTCCCCTTTCTCCCCTACCTAACCCACTCATCCCCAAATAAACATTAAACTATTGACTGTATCATTGGGTTATTTGTTTGTTCATTTTTTTTCTTTGCTGTTAGTTTTATATTCCGCATATGAGTGAAGTCATACAGTTCTTTTTTTTTTTTTTTCTGACTGGCTTATTTCCTTAGCATGATAATCTCCAGGTCCATCCATTTTGTTGCAAATGGCAATATTTCATCTTTTCTTATAGCTGAGTAATATTCCATTGTGTATATGTACCACAGCTTCTTTATCCAGTCCTCTGTCTCAGGGCACTTTGGTTGTTTCCATGTTTTGGCCACTGTGAACAGCGCTGCAATGAACATTGGGGTACATAAGTCTTTGCGGACAAAGGTTTTCAAGTTCTTTGGGTAGATCCCCAGAAGGGGGATTGCTGGGTCAAATGGCAACTCCATTCCCAATTTTCTGAGGAACCTCCACAGTGCCTTCCACAGTGGTTGTAACAGTTTGCACGCCCACCAGCAGTATACCAGAGTTCCTTTTTCTCCACATCCTCTCCAGCACTTGTTATTCCTGGTCTTGTTGATAATAGCCATTCTAACAGGTGTGAGGTGGTATCTCATTGTGGTTTTGATTTGCATTTCCCTGATAGCTAATGAGGATGACCATTTTTTCATATGTCTGCTGGCCATTTGTATTTCTTCGTGGGAGAAGTGTCTGTTTAGTTCTTCTGCCCACTTTTCAATTGAGTTGTTTGTTTTTTTGTTGTTAAGTCTTATTAGTTCTTTATATATTTTAGATATTAGACCCTTATCTGAGGATTATTTGCAAATATTTTCTCCCATTCAGTTGGCTGTCTCCTGCCTTGTTGATAGTTTCTTTTCCTGTGCAGAAGCTTTTTAGTTTGATATAGTCCCATTCATTTATTTTTGCTTTTACTTCCCTTGCCTTGAGGTCAGGTTCATGAAGTCTTCCTTGAGTCCTAGGTCTATAAGTTTAGTACCAATGTCTTCATCTATACAGTTTATTGTTGCAGGTCTGATATGAAGGTTTTTCATTGATTTTGAGTTAATTTCTGTATATGGAGAGAGTTCACAGCTCAGGTTCATTCTTTTGCATATGTTTTTCCAATTTTCCCAGCACCACCGACTAAAGAGGCTGTCTTTTCCCCATTGTATGTTTTTTGCTCTTTTATTGAAAATTATTTGTCCATATATTTGTGGGTTTATTTCTGGGTTTTCTGTTCTATTCCATTGGTCTATATTTCTGTTCTTCTGCCAGTACTAAGTTGTTTTGACTATTGATGCTTTGTAATATAAATAGAAGTCAGGAAGCGTAATGCCACCAGCCTTATTCGTTTTATGTAGTATTGCTTTGGCAATTCGAGGTCTTTTATGGTTCCATATAAATCTAATAATTCTTTTATCTATTTCACAAAAGTATGATTGTGGGATTTTGATGGGTATTGCATTAAATCTGTAGATTGCTTTGGGCAGAATGGCCATCATCATGCTAAGTGAAATAAGCCAGACAGAAAAAACAAAGAACTGCATGATTTCACTCATATGCGGAATATAAAACTGAAAGCAAAGAAAAAAAGAAATGAACAAACAAATAACCCATGGACACAATCAATAGATTAATGTTTATTTGGGGACGAGTGGGTTAGGGAGGGGAGAAAGGGGAGGGGGTGGGAGAGGAG